>VDFB02106320.1:0-41997 GCA_007258455.2 Sequoia sempervirens | reverse complement strand
TTGATGAGCAAGTGCAGAATGAGTTGAATTTTCTATTTTCCTCTTCCATGAGCTTAAATGTTAACAACCATGATGATCCTCCTAAACTTAGTGATGCACCGCATGTTGAACCTGGTGATTCTCCTAGTACAACACTTGATGTTGTCCCTCTTGCTAGTGATATGCATTCTGCAAATATTGAACAAGACTGGGATGCGAATGACCTGCTCAATGGTTGACTTACATGTGCTTACTAGTCTTTTGTCTTTTCTTTTTCTTTTTCTTTTGCATTCCTTTTTGCTTCCTTTTTATTTTTTTTATTGCATGTGATTCCCTATGATGTTTTATTTGATGTTTCCTCTCTCCATGTGCATTCATTTTTTTTTAACCTTCATTCTTCTATATGTCATATATTTTTTCCTTTTCATTAATCTTTTACTTTTTCCTTTTCCTTTTCATTTTTGTCTTGTGTTTTCTTTATGGAGATGATGCAAGGCGTCGAGACACCCTATGTCTCTTCCATGTTGACCCAAAATATTTTTCCTTATCTTTTTCTTATCCTTTCTATTTTATTGTGTTTTCCTTTTGGGGATGACTTGGGGCATCAAGACACCCTATGTCTCTCCCATGTTGACCCAAAGATTTATCTTTTCTTTTTCCTTTTCATTTTGTCTGTGGTTTTCCTTTTGAGATGATGCAACGCTGCTGAGACATTCATGTTTCTTCCATGTTGACCCAAAAGATTTTTTATTTTTTTTTTTCACTCTCTTTGTGTCATTCTTCCAATTCTATGTGTATTTGGGGAATGATGACAGTTCTGAGCTCTCTGATATCATTGCAACAAAGACATATACTGACCTTGAATTCATAGATCCTTTAAATGTGTTTCTTGGGGGCAACCCTTTCTTTTCCTTTTTCTTTTCCATTTTTGGCTACTTTAAAGTAATTGTTCATAGCATGGTGTTAGCAATTCCTTTAAAGTGGGGGCATACATTGGCCTTATTTCATTCACATTTTTACTTTTCAAGTTCCTTGATGTGATTTTCTTATTTCATGTGCAATGCATTTTTCCTCTTTGTGGTAGCATTGGGAGTAATGTCCTTCAAGAGCATGATCTATATTAGCATATTGCATTCCTCTTAGTGGTAATGCAATGCACTACATTCCCTAAGTTGTGAATCTTTTATCGTTTGATTGGTCCTCTCTTGGAGACATTAGTCACAATGTCCCCTAAGAATAAGACCTCACATGAACTAAGTAAAATATCTTTGAACATCCCTCTTTCTTGTTGCATTTTCCTTTTGTACCTTATTAAAGTCATGGAGGTATGGTTTTGATATGGTCCTCTGGTGCTCACCTAATGAACACCTAGCTTCACTAGCCCTTGTGAGTGTGCATTTTCTTTTTGTACCTTATTAAAGTCATGGAGGTATGGATTTGATATGGTCCCCTAGGGCTCACCTAGTGAATACCTAGCTTCACTAGCCCTTGTGAGCATGCATTTTCCTTTTGTACCTTATTAAAGTCATGAAGGTATGGTTTTGATATGGTCCCCTAGGGCTCACCTAGTGAATACCTAGCTTCACTAGCCCTTGTGAGCATGTAGTTTCTTTCTTTTTTCCTTATTAAAGTCATGGGGGTATGGATTTAATATGGACCTCTTGGGGCTCACCTAGTGGATACCTAGCTTCACTAGTCCTTGTGAGCATGTGTTTTGTTTGCATAGTGGACAACGTGTTCCACTTGTAAACCTTTTGGAAAAATAGCCTAAACTTAGTCCACCACATTAGACGACTAGTTGAAGCTTGATCCATTGCATTTTTCCTTTTTCCTTTGCCTTTTTCTTTTTCTATCTTTGATGGTGTATGTTTGTGATCTAGTTATGGCTTCATATATCATTTGTGTGCACGTTCCTTTGTGCTTATGTTAGTTTACCATAGGATCTTGATCCTGGGGGCTTAGCCACCCTCTTGATTATTGTCATCCTATCTTACTAACATTCATACATTTAAACTCCTCTTGATTGCATGGTTGGCTACTTTAGTGTGAGTTTGAAGCAAGTTCATCCTCGAGCACTAAAGTAGAGGCTAAATGTAGTGTATTAAAATGCATACCTTTACATTTTCACACTTGTTTGGGTTGACCTTGCTTTATTTATCCCTATCTATGTCTTAATCGGTACTATTTTGCATCCACAAGCCCTTTGAATTATATCTTTTTCTAGCTAATCCTAACATTCTCCAATGAATCAATGATAATATAATGATGTAAATAGAGTGCCCCTAATTTTTGGGTCGGGACTAAAACACCACCTAGGGCTTCTTTGTCCCCTGAAGGTCTTAGGACTCTAATTTTTAGAGCACCTAAATAGGTCCATTTTTCAAATCTGTGCCTCAAGATTTAAGCCTTGAGACTAAGATGCCACCTAAGGTGTCTTAGTCCTCCTTGGCTTATTTTTGAGATTTAATTTCAAATTCTGGCAGGATTTAGCCTCCTTTATTTAATGAATTCATATGTCAGCTTAGTGTTATGTAATTTTAGGATATTAAGCATAGATAAGTATAAATGCAAGGTTCCTTCTCTCATGTTTTAACATAGCAACATAACAAGAAATCTAAGCATCTAAGCATTCAAGTATTCTAGCATTCAAGAGAAATTCTTCAAGCATTTGGAGTCATCATCAAGATTCAAGCATATTTTTAAAGATATTCTTTCTAACATTTGTGATGTAGGATTTTGATTCAATCAAGCAATTCAAGTAGGATATATCAAGCATTCCTCTCATTCAAGATCCATATCCATTGTAGCCATTTCACACAAGTTTGAGATCCATATCCATTGTAGCCATTTCACATAAGTTTGAGGACTTTACAGTAAGGGTTTGGTGAGTTGTAACATTGCATGTTGTTCATTCATCATTTCCTTCATTATTTTATTTCATTTAAAGGTTTACTTACCAACAAGGGGTTTGACCAAGGCAAACCCCCATTCACTAACAGTCAACAAGTTTTTACCCTCTTTCATGCTTGTGATTGGAGATCTAGGTTGAATAATTGAATATCATTTGGAGTGCAAAGTTGTAAAGTTGTAAATTTTCATTTACAAAGTTGTCATCTTCATGGAAACTCACATACACGATAAATTTGAAGGCTTCAAATCCTGAGATCAAAGAAGGAGAAAGTGCAGACATCAAGCCTCAGGACCACATTCAAAGATTTTAGAAATTTAGAATGGGACTAAGAAAAGAGTAAAGGCATCTTAGTCCTCTTGAGGTCACTTTTTAGAAATTCTTCCAGATCAGGTTCTAACATCTGAAGATTTTGCATCTACCCCAAAAAATAGCAGCATGACTAAGACAATAGTAAAGGTGTCTTTATCATCCCTGGCACATTTTGGTAGCTTCTTTGCATTTCTAGAATCCTCACAACATACCCAAACTTCCTAGGTACATACCTCCTAACTCCTTGTTGCATATTTTTAATATTTGTGTATTTCATTTAGCTTGCATTGTTAGGTTTTGTGAGTTGAATGTTCGTTTTTCTTTTCCAAGCTTTTGCTTGGTGGTGAACCCCTAAAAGTTGAAATAGCCCCCTCCTAGGTCCTCCTAGTTGAGAATTAACTAACCTTGTGAGGCTGATAGTCAATCCATTTGGGGCTCTTAGGACATTATTGAATGAATGCATGGGAGAAGAGTGCCATTAGTGCACCCCCTTTTCCTTCTATGTTTCAATTTCAATGTCCTACTTTGGCCAAAAAGTGGAACACAATATTGTGGGCTAACCCTATTTTGATTAAATCAACTAATGGTTAACCCTAATTGATTAATTGATAAAATATACATAATGTTGTTAATATTTATAAAAAATGATGGAAGAGCTAGAAAATACATATATGATAAAACTTGTCACTAAAAGTAGAGGTGGAAATGGAAAGGCACCAGTAGAGGGCCCACTAATGTCTTTAGGGTTTTGTCCAATCTAAATTCTTGTTTGTCAATCTCTATCATAGGTCACTGTCTTTTTGTAGATCCCCACTTTCAAAAAAAATTAGATTTGAATATGCACATTGAAAAGAGGGAAAATAGTTGTGTTGTATAAGGGCTAGCCTCAATCAAACCCCATGTTGGTATGTCTACTCTCGAGGGAGAAATGGTAAAAAAAAATCAATAAAGACTGCAATAAACAAATACCATGAAATACTATTACCATAAGTGTGAATCCCTTGTTTCAATGATGTTGCAACATGAATTTACCACAAGGAGTTGATGGAAAAGTGAGAGGCTTCCTCCAACACTTGCAACAGTTAGTGTATACAATAATAATATTCCACTAGTATCAAATCTTTGAGACTGCAGAGAAGAATAGAGAGCTTGTTTGTAGATAGATACTTCATAGCTAGGCCTTGAAATGAGAAAAAGAGGGTTATTTATATATGCTTCTAAACACTCCTTGAAAGACCTTTTTGAGCTAGGCCAATAAGGCACAATGCTCAAGGCATCCAAGGTCAACATTTTGATTTAAAACCTTAAATATAGGAAACTAGTGTGTCGCTCTAGTGTCCTATCTTTTTTTCTCTCGAAATGCCAGTTATCGAGGGATTTAATATGGTTTCCTTAATTAGGGCACAAAATAGTCACATAATGAATAAAATTAACCATACACACAAAATAGAGTGCCAAATATAGTGTGAAATTGTTAGTGGCAATAATTTACAACACTATAGTAGTATTTTTTAGAATTACCATTTAGAATCATAGTTCATGATCCATCATGTAGAAGAGAAGCAAATTGGAGTGTGATTTGAAACATTGATTCTAAAAATAATAGAGTTTTACAATAAACTTCATAATCTAATAAAATGAACTATACAAATATCATGACTCTAATTTACTATTTTGGTGAATAAAATTTGTTTGAATAGTTTTGAATGAATCTACTAAAGATCAAACTTTGTTGAACATAAGACCTCTAACACCATAAAAAATGAGATGGAGATTGTACCTTAAAAGAATCTAACAAAATAAATACCCTTCTAACTCTTAATCAAAAATATTAAATACTCCCAAATCAATAATTTAACATAAAACCCTCCATTAAAAAAATTGTACATAAAGCAACCATTATATTTCCCTACACATGCATAAAAGTACATGAACATAAATGGTCTACAAAGCAAGCGCGACCCTAACCTACGCGTACGAGTGATCCACGGGACAAGTGGATGTGCTTTCATTATTAGTTTCTTTTTCCTGTGAATGGCAGGAAAACGTGGTTTGCGGCGTGAGTCCCGAGAAGCGGAGGGACAAATTTGGTCAAAGTGGGGCCTGCGCGTTTGCTGCCGAAAACCCTCGTCCTCTAAGCGGTGCAAGTTGACTTCCTCCGGTGGGTCCCATGCCAAGCGACAGGTGATAAATGGAAACCTTTTTCGTTCTCCATGTATCGTATCCTATGGTGGAGCCTACCTAATTCGATGAGAGGACGTAGGTTGGTATACACACAAGCGTCTACATCACAAATCAGGCCTAAGCACCTACGTGGGGTGGGTCCCATGGAATTCAATGCTCCCTCCATACGTGGGGTGGGCCCCAAGGAATTGGATGCCCTCGTTACATCTGTGGGGTTCCATGGAGGGGGATTCCTACAAAATTTCGGTGCTGCTGAAATTTTTTAGGATTATTTTAAAGTGGGTGGTCTCGTGAATTTTGTAGCATAGTTTAAGCTTAAAAATTAAGCTCTTATATTTATGAAAGCTTGTGGTCTTATGAATTTTATTATTTTGCATATTCAATTCCGCTGAGTACATAAATATAAAATAATAAAAATAATAATTGACAAGAATTGTAAAGTTTCATATGATTGACAAGTGGCATAAAAAAGCCTAAGCTGGGGGACAATTTCTAGCCCCACCCCTTTTGCACCCACTTAAATTGTTTAGCTAAAATGTAGGGACTGCTATTGTTGAGGAAAGATTTTAACTTATTCTGTAGCATTTTTCGTTTTGCTTCATGGGACCCATGCTCCTTAAAAATGGATCCTAAAGCCCCCCCCAATGGGACCCGACCCTTAGAAAATAACATACATATAGTACATTTAAATAGATAATAGTTATTAGTTCATGTCGATAGGTAGGTTACAATTGCAATCGTTCAATATGCATTTGATATGTTCGGCTCGCCAATCACATTTTATAATTTAAATATATTTCTTTGTATTTCTATAGTTTGAATTTAAGAACCTATTTTTTATGTTTAAAAATTATTATTTATCTCTTTTTTCTATTGGTCAGAGTAGCTCTATTATTCTTTTTTTTTTTGTAAAAATTAGAAAAATAGAATCATAGATAAATTTGGGCAAATATTTTCACATTAAATTGCAAATTGTGAGAGCTTTGTTGGAGGGCCGTTGGGTATAGAATCATTGAATGCATAGTTAATGCATTAAATGTCACCACACTTGAGGAGAAGTCGTTGGAAGCATTGGGTAAATTTTGTGTGATCATTCTCCTTTGTTTATTATCGATTAATGCAAAAGATAAGAATGTGAAGCATTTATTTTTTGTTCTTCTTGTGTCTACAAATGTTTTTGTTCTCATGGTAAGCTTTGTTCTTTTGTTAATCCCTCCAATGCATTCCCTTGTTGCTTGTTTTGGACTCCATTTGTAAATGTTTGCTATACTATGGATGTTTTGCAATGCGGTGAAGTTTTGACCTTATGGCTCTATAACTTTATGAAGAAGATTATAATGTTCAAACTTTACCCTAAACTAGTTCTAGTAGAATGGAGCAAAGTTAATAATTTATGACTGAATGTTTTGTATTGTAAATTTGAATTTAATCCAACTTTATAAATCTTTGAAAAGTAATTGTTGTTGGGCTTTTTAGATATTTATCAGTCGGATTCACTGATCTTTAAAATATGCTTTTGGTCATGTTATTTTGAAGGACAGTGTTGTGATTAATGGAGCGTAATTATGGATGCACAGATATTTGAAACCATTCTTTTATATATCTTTTTTAAATGGGTAAAGTAGCTACCTTGAATTTTTACCTATTTTCTTCCAGTACCTTACCCAGTGGTACCTCTTTCACCTCTTGATAAATAGAAAAATGGATACCTCTTAGAGATATCACACTTTTTCCACTCAATCATTCAAGGATGTGTAAGGCCCTGCCTTCTATGTGTCTAATACAAACCTAATTTGCTATATGCTTTTCCTAAGTTGATGATTAAATATATTGTGAATGATAAATAAGGTGATCCTTTGGTGATATTCTAACATTTCATTTTGACATTGTTGTCACTACCATGAAGGTGAAATACATTCGTATACTATGGGATACAAATTGGAATTTAAATGAGTTATTATATATGATTAAAGTTTAGAATGTTCAACTAACAGATTTATGTGATATGCAATTGTTACTTATGATCTTGTTGGTATTGTGCAGGAAGGTAGTGGTGTTAGTACAAGAAAGGAAGACCAATGGGTATAGCAAAAAGAAATATTGTGGTTATGAATTTGACCCCTTTTTGGAGGTTAGAAAGAAATAAAATTAATATGTCGAGGTAGAGAGGATTGATATTAAATGTATAGTTTACTTTGGGGTTGTAAGGATATGTTTCATGTGGGTGTAAGTGGGGTTAGAAGTTAAGAACCCTTATCCAAGTTTGAATTTCGGATGGGTCCTTAAATGGGCCTTTAAAAAGGATTTTTGGTCAATTTTTTTGGTTGGGATGCAAAAATAAACCCCCTAGGGTCCATACCATGGTGGTAGGGGTCAAGTGGGCATAAAATAGTGCCCCAAGGACATGATTTGACCCTTGAAAAGTACTCATAATGGTGAATGACGATTTTTGAGGGGAGGATGGGATAGAAAGATGGAGGAGTTGTTCAAGTGCATGTTTCCTCTTTAGTAAGGAAAAGACTCTCATTTATGGAGGTAGGTACACTCCATACCTTCCCACCCAAGAGGTTGCAAGTTGAAAAATCCTATATATTTTGGGGAGGAAGAATGTGTGGGTGTTACCCACTTCTCCTCTTGGAGAACTTGAGTGGAGATGGTAGAAGAAAGAAGAGGAGAGGAGTCCACCTCTTGGAAAGATAGTGATCAAAGTGGCTTGGCTTGGAGAGGAAAGAAAGATAAAAGAGTTTGATCCTCTTACCTAAGAAAGAGCTAAGTTTTTCTTTACTTTCATTTCCCTTTGGTTAATTGTTGTAAGAAAATGGCATGTTGTATGGATCATGGTTGAGATTAGAGTAGAGAAACTAGATGCATGAAATTTGGTGCTATGTATTTTATTCCTTAACAAAAACCTAAAAAAAAAGAAAGAAAGAAAGAAAATGCTCCATTCATCATCTTGGAGCTGAAAGACTTCTTGCTTGGGGGTATGGCTAGAGCCCACGAGGCTCCATAACACCATTATGGTAGGGAGAAGAGCAAGCCTTATCCAGTCATGTAATTCATTGTATTGTTTAAATTTGTTTGTAATATGGAAAGTTGGGTTTCGTTGTAATGTGATAGAGGATGGAAAAGAGCAAGCATAATTTAGTAGGCATGTAGATTTGTTGCTTCCTTAAAATAATTACAATACATAATTTTTTTATATCTAGATGAAGATTTTAAGATAATATTGGGTGTATCAACCAATTTAAACAAAAGATTTGTTCTACTGATGAAGAGTTTTGTAGTCAAAATTCCTTAAGTGAAGTGGTGTCTTCTTCTTTATTGGTTTGTGTATTTGAGTATAATAAATGTATTTATTATTTTCTTTATTTGAGAAAGTTGGTTTTCAAAGGGGTTCTCCCTAAGTTAATTTAAAGAAGTGGATCTAAATTTAATGTTATATTGTCCAAAATTCTAATTTAATTAACTACCAGTATGAGGCATATTATATGTATTAAATTTCATTTCTGATCATCCACCCAACATTTCTTTGAAATGCCTCCTAATTCAAATCTGCATAAAGAAAAGAGAAATGGAAATAGTTAGAAATGGAAAAGTGAATGGTAAGTTAATGGAAATCAAGCAAGTAAATATACATTAACTAAGCAAGGTACCTGCAAGCAAGGAAGAAAAATGGGTAAGGAAAAATAAGGTAAAATAAAACAAAAACAATCTAGAATCAAATGTTTCGATGGCAGAGTTAATAGTATTATCTTTTGTTGAGTCAAATAATCAGTATCATTAAAAAGCAAAGCTAACCCCCACTTAGGATAAAGATAAACGAAATAATGGTGAATAAAATATTGAGGTCCATAGGAAGCCTATGTCTCCTTCTTGGAAAGTTTCTTGTCCAAATAAAATATAAGGATACATGGGATTTGACTTTTAAACCCTGAGATAATGAATCTGTGAGAAGATCCATTAATAATGACAAAATTAATTGAGCAATTAAACAAGGACCAATAAGCGAGGCAAGCTTATCACCTACACACATGCCTCAGACTTGAGGCATTCTAAGAAAAAAAAAATAGTATTCATGAGTAAAATAAAATAGCTCTGCACCAGTGGGTATTGCGAATAGCAACAAGAATCAAATAAAAATAAAGTAGAATAAAGTTTCCTCTTGATTGGAAAAATAAAGACAAGCAGTTCAAGCCCTCCTTTATAGTAGCCACACCAGGGGTTTTCCTTAGGAACGACAAAAATAAAAATAAAAATAAACTTTGAATAATTGTAGCAATAGGAAGCTCACTGAACAAAAAATCTGCACAAGAAGAACGTTCCTTTGTAGTAGTCATAGAAAATTTCCAAATTTGCAGGAGTATGGTTACATTTCAAAATAGGTAAATCCAAGGTAATTTGGAAACTGGTTGTTAGTTCTTCATGTATCATACAAATAAATGTCATAAGCACAAAAGAAAACAAAAATAAGAAAGATAGATATATTTATTAGTGAAAACTTTGAGAAGTTACTCCTGCATAATTCTATTACTTGATGCCCTTCTCTCCTCTCCCCATTGCTTGTGTAGAAAGCAACTGTAATTTCTATAGCCAAATTGAATTCCCAGCACTAAGTTAGAGCAAGCTGAATCGATGAGGTTCCTGCCAGCCAAGAGCAAAGGAAATCGAACCAAGTGTTTATTAGCTGAAAAATAAAAATAAATGGTATCAGCACCATTATGATAGTAATATTTGGGTAGCGTAACAAGGCAGGCATGCTATAAATGAGTTTGGTGCTTTGTCTGCACAGCACTCTAAAAAAATTGTTATCATAAGATTTATTAATATAATAATATGTTATGAGACTGTATGAGTTGATAGGTGTTCATAATATCGAACTACTGCCTAGTGTCTACAGTTGCATCTCATATCATGGTAGTTGGTATATAAATAAAGTATTTATATGATTCAATATGTATAACATCATCTAGGTAGATAAGTAGGAGGTATTTTTTCCACAGCGTGTCAAATTATTATATTGCTATCAAGATTCAACTGTGTAGTTTCGAGTCAAACTCATTGACCCATGTTTCATGAGTAGCGGTTCAACAAGAACCCATCTCTCATGATATCGAATGGCCCACTTAGCACTCATTGCATCTAGGTGATGCTCACAGAGGTGAAACACTAGTCTGTCCCGGGAGGTCACCCATCCCAGTACTACTCCAGCTCAAGCGCGCTTAACCAGGGAGTTTTCCCCAAGGTTAAATCTAGATAGTTAGATATCATCTAAGTAGTTGGATGAGAGAGACAACTCTTTTTCCCCTTGCCCCACGCTGGCATTGAATAAGTTGATGTATAAATCTGTCCCAATGAGATTCCTGTCAGAAGGAACTATCATGTAGCATATCCATTATGATATGATGGCGTTTAGAATATTAAATCATACAACGTAAAACACAGAGAAGTAAATAAAAAAATGTCAACTCTAATTAATCTACAGGAAAATATATTAATATTCATGACCTCCTCCTGAGAAAATAAATCCTAAATTGTTCACCCGAAACTGGCACAATAACATCCACACATAATGGTATTTGGAAAATTAATGTAATGTCTAGTAATAAATAATGGTAGCTATTTTACTATGATAATAGAGGAATTAATATCGTAGAAAATTGTTCCAAGTAACGTTATTCACTATATGGTATTAAAACAGAGAGTTAGTTTGTTTTACATTCATAATATTTAGAAGAAAGTAAATTAAAATAAATAAATAGATAAAATAGCAATATGCAATTTCACTTGTCAAGAAGAGAGAGGCCATAGTATAATTCAATTGTAATTTAAATGTATCATTGATTTTGTTGGATAAAATTATAGTAAGGTGAAAATATAAATATTTTAGAGTTACTGATATTATAGCATAATAAAAAGAATTAAAGAAAATTGTGACATTAATAAATTAAAAAATTAATATTAACATGAAGATAATATCAATCTATACTATTGAAAAACAAAAAGTTGTTAAAATTATATCCAATTTTAATACTAATATTATGAAACATTTTGTTATGGTTAAAATAATAGCTGCACATCACCCAAGCTGGTGGATAAAAGTTTCACAATATTCACACTTCAACACTGCTAAGTACATTGGAAATACATCAATGTGAATAATGTTAAAATTATTTAAAATAAATAAAAAAAGTGAATATATCTTTTTAGGTATTTAAATTAATTCTACCATAATAAAATTAACTTATTATTAGTGCATTGATTTAAAGGACAATGATATGATATAAGCATTTATTAAATGATAATATCGTTATTATGGGAGACTGATCAATATTAACTTTATTAAAGATCAATTGTGGTTAGCATATTTAAATAGCTGATTTGTAACTAAATTGTAACAAACAAATTTAGTAACCGTGTAGTTAAAAAAATATTTTAACTCTCTAATATTTGCACTTCCATGGATACCACTTATTTTCTTTCATACAAAACTTAGGTAGAAATTTACTAAGTATTTGAATGGTAAATATAAATAATTAGCAATAACAAATGAGGTAATAGTGACCATGTGGATTGGAGAATTTAAATATTCTTGTTGAATAAATTTTACTTGCACGAAGATAAAAAAAATACCATCTTGTCAAATTACCTTGTATTAGTTCTTATATTAAAATTAACATTTAATATTAATGTTGGTAGTTAATAAAATTATAAAAGTATTAAATACGGAAATTATATTAATATTGGAGCAAAAAAAGTTTGATATTGTGGCTGAAATTTTATATTAACATAAGTTTAATAATAATATCCTTATCAATGTTTGGAATAATGTAAATTAATACTACCATAATTGTAACATTCACAGTAGTAATTGAAAATATCTTGTGAAATAGGTAGTCATTCTAATAGAAAATTTGGGCATGACATCTCCATACTAAGGGTCATAAGATTAAATTATTATTTTTAAACCAATTTTAACCTATCTAATCTGAGACTCATGATTCGAGAGGATTCCATGGAGAGCATATCTAATTATTGAATAGGCATCCTTACATATAAATTTATGAATTGTCTTTATTAAGTTAGTGTTACGCCATAAACACTTAAAGAGTATTAATTAGCTTAATTAATCGGAAAAAAAAAATAGTTGTGATTTTTAGTGAAAAAAATATAGGCATGACAGGATGTCCTAGAGGTCCCAATTGGAATGACTAAAAACCTCTCAAGGTGAGCCAATTCTCAATTAGGAGGGTCCTAGGAAGGGTTTCTTTAAGTTTTTGGGGTTCACCAGGTCAAGCAAAAGCTTGGAAAAGATAAATGAACATTCAACCTACAAAATCTAGAAATACAAGCTAAATAATGAGTGCAAATGATGGAATTAAGCTACACCAAGTTAGGGTATGTGTACCAGGGAAGCTTGGAGATATTATGAGGATTCTGGAAATGCAAAGAAGCTTCCAAAATATGTTGCGGAGGACTAAGATGCCCAAGATGGTGTATTAGTCCTGCTTCTATTTTTTGGGGTAGATGTCGAATATTTAGATGCTAGAACAAAATCTTGAAGAATCTCTAAAAAATACTCCAGGGTGGAGGACTAAGATATCCAAGGTAGCATACTAGTCTTGTTCTGAATTTTTGAATACTTTGAATGTGGTCTTGAGGGATGATGTCTAGACTTGCTTTTCCTCAGAACTAAGATCCTGAAACTTCTAGATCTGACCTATAGGTGAGTTTCCATGAAGATGACAACTTTGCAATGCAACTTTTCAATCTTGCACTCCAAATGATCTTCAAGTCTTCAACCTAGATCTGCAAATACAAACATACAAGAAAGGAAAAACCTGTTGATTGTTGGGTATGTGCAGGATCTTGATGGGCCAAAAAGTGGTGATATGATGAGTATGTGTAGGGTATGTGGTTGACGACTTTTTTTTTTACCCAAAATTGGTGAAACAAAAAGGGTTTTTAAAGGAGATTCTCAACTTTCCACCAATATAAATTATACTTTACTTTGAATTTAATAAATAATTATTTTTTATTTTTTCTATTTGAATTATGACTAAAGTCCTAATTCATAGGCTAATTGAAAAACATCTATAGCTTTCAAACGGTATCACATTTTTTGAATCTGAAATATGTGTCACATTCTATGCTTTGCATATTTATAGGATTAAAAAAAATGAATTTCATGAAGTTTTGACCAAGTTAAGGTGGTCAGACATACAAGTTTTTATATTTTCAAAAGTTGTAATCAAAAATTCATAATTAAATATTTACTTAGAAAAGAATTACAAAAAAATATGCACCACATCGAGACATGAGTCCTCTACTTATATCTAAAATCTTATAAAAAAATATTATCATTTTATTGTGGTTAGGGTGGTTAGACAGACACCTACTTTAGCTTCCCCTAAAATTTAAGTACTATCTGCATTGAAATTTCAAATTTTCACCTAATAGATTTTTTAAATAAACCTAGTAGTTTTTAAACTACATTCAATTTTCTACAGATTATATTCTTGCATATTTTTGAAATAATATAGATAACTTATTCAAATTTTTATTTCAAGTTGCCCAACTCTAATTTTTCTGAATTTTTTGCCACTTAAGAGCATGTTTTTTCCATGATGATCCTGTACATACCCTGTTAGTAAATGGTGGTTTTCCTTGGTCAAACCCCTTGTAGGTAATTAAACCAAATGATGAAATAGAGCATGAAATATGAAATATGTAAATGATATCACCTTGGATGATGCCTTGTGAAGCAAATCTGCAATCTACCATGTAGTGGCCATGAAGAATGTAGATCATGGATCTTGAAATATGATGCAAAAAATGGTTGTAAATAGATATTTAATGGTACTTCCACAATCTTAGCTCAACAACATGAATAGATGCACTAAACCCTTGACATAATGATTGAATCTTGATGATGGCTTCAAATACTTGATGAAATGTTCTTGAATGCATAAAATTTCCTTAGGAATGAATACTCGAATGCTTGTTGTCTTGCTTATATGAAAAATGAGTGAAGGAACCTTGTATTTACACTTATTCATGCTTAGTATCCAAAAATTATACAACACTTGCCAACATGTGAAGTCATTAATTAAAGGAGGCTAAATCCTGTTAGAATTTGAAATTGGGTCCCAAAAATAAGCCAAGGAGGACAAAAACACCCTAGGTGGTGTCTTAGTCCCAAGGCTCAATGTTGGTATGTGGTGACTGATCATGCTATACTGTATAGCCCATTGTATATTGTACACCCTGGCATGTATCCTACTTTTTTGCATCATCATCGAAAAAAAGAAAAATCAATGAAAAAAAAGAAAAATCCGATTTTGTAGAACCTTAATCTAGAAGCTTCTAAGCTTGTTAAAAAGGGGTTTGGATGGGTGTTACAATATGATAAAAACATGATTATTCACAAGATTGTAATAGTTTTTGCACTGGATAATAAAATTATTGGATGGTTGCAGTTTAGTGGATGTAGCCCGGATTGGGTGAACCACATTAAATTCTTTGTGTTATAATTTATTCTGTGTACATTTTAGTTTCTTTATTTATTAATTAAATCTATATTTAATTGTTAGATATCTGCCATTTCTAACCCTAACAAGTGGTGTTAGAGCGAGAATGTGTTTCAATTATTGTTTGTAGGAAGGTCTCACGATTGAGTGGGAATCTCACAGTTGAGTGGGAGTAATGGACGACGAGGGTAAGAAGGTTGAGAAGTTTAATGGACAGAACTATCCGTTATGGAAGATGTAGATGGAGGACTATCTCTATCAGAAGGATTTATGGTAGCCATTGGAAGGGAAAACCAAGAAACCCATAGTGATGTCTGATGAAGACTAGGATATTTTGGATAGAAAGGCTCTTGGAAATATTTATTTATGCCTGGCACAATTCGTGGCATTCGATATTACAATAGCAAAGACAAATCAAGAGTTGATGCAAACCTTGGCAAAGTTATATGAAAAACCTTCCACTTCAAATAAGGTATTTCTTATGAAGCATTTATTTAATATAAAAATGGTAGAAGGTGGGTCAGTTACTAATCATTTAAATGAGTTTAATACGGTCATCAGTCAATTAACTTCTGTAAAAGTAAAATTTGATGAAGAAGTTAGGGCTCTTTTGATTCTGTGTTCTTTGCTTGAAAGTTGGAATAGCTTGCTAATGGCTATTAGCAATTCTATTTTTGGTTCAAATACATTGAAATTTAATGATGTTGGTCTTATTTTGAGTGAGGAAATTCGTAGGAAAAGCTCAGGTGGAACATCCACATCAGGTAGTGTTTTGAATGTAGAAAGCAGGGGCAGAACAAAGGAGAGAGGAAACAATTTTGGAAATCATGGGAAGTCATGAGGAAAATCAAAGGAAAAAAGGTCTCAATCTAGAGACAAGAGGGATTGCTAGTACTATGGTAAGCCGGATCATTTGAAGAAAGATTGCCGGTCTCAGAAAAAAAAAGGAGACAAAAAGGAATGAAGTAAAGAGGAAAATGTGGTAAGTAATAAATCTGATGAGGATGCTTTGATTCTTTCCCTTGATAATGTTGATGATTCTTGGGTGTTAGATTCAGGGGCTTCATTTCATGCTATCCCCCATAGAAGTTATTTTCTTGATTATGTCTAAGGGGATTTTGGGCTAGTTTATTTAGGAGATAACAAACCCTGTCAGATTGTTGAAAAGGGAAGAATCAAGATTAAGTTGTAGAATGAGAACCATTGGCTACTACGTGAGTTAAGGCATGTTCCAAAGTTAAGAAAAAATTTAATTTTAGCAGGGAAACTAGATGATGAAGGTTGTGTTGTTACATTTAGTGATAAAAATTGGAAGGTCACAAAGGATGCCTTAGTGGTAGCAAAAGGTGTGAAAGTAGGCACCTTATATCTTTGTACAGGTCATACTATTCCTTCTACTCTAATTACTATGGAAAAAGGTCAATGTTTAGGAACAGTTGTTGCAGTTCAGCAGGTAGAAGATCATACAGTTGTTGTGGACTCTGAATTAGGACTATGACATAATAGACTTGGGAATATGAGTGTAAAAGGTATGAAAGTACTTCATTCAAATAATGTTTTACCAGGTCTAAAATATGTTAATATGGATTTTTGTGAAAGTTGTGTGTATGGAAAAAAAAAAAGAATAAGTTTTCTCAAGGATGGAAAGCAAAGGAAAGATGAGAAATTGAAGCTTGTGCATACAGATGTATGGGGACTAGCTCAAGTATCTTCTCTCAATGGATCTCTGTATTATGTTACATTCATTGATGATGCAACTAGGAAGGTATATATTTATTTCCTTAGGCAGAAATCTGATGTATTTGAAACTTTTAAAAAATGGAGAAGCTTGGTTGAGAATGAGACAGGTAAAAAGTTAAAATGTCTCAGATATGATAATGGTGGTGAGTATTGCAATAAAGAGTTTGAAGATTATTGTTTCTCTAATGGTATTCGTAGGTAGAAAGTGGTTCCAAGGACTCCATAGGAAAATGGAGTGGCTGAGCGCATGAATAGAAAAATAATGGAGCGTGCACAGACTATGAGATTGCATGTTGGGCCGCCTCTAAAAATGTGGGAAGAGACTATAAACACTATTGTTTATTTAATTAATAGAGGTCCCTATAATCCTTTGGGTTCTGGTATTCCAAAGGAAGCATGGAAAGGTAAGAAGGTGAGTTATTCTTTTCTTAAAACCTTCGGTTGTGAAGCATTTGCACATGTAGATTTTGAAAATAGAACCAAGCTTGATGAAAAATCAAAGAAATGCATATTTGTTGGATATGGCATTAATGAATTTGGTTATAGGCTATGGGATTTTGAAAATCAGAAAATTGTGAGAAGTAGGGATGTCATATTCAATGAGAAAATATTGTACAAAGATCTATTGCTACAACATGAGAAGAAAGAAAATGATTATGTAGTGTTGGATGATATTCCAAACAATGATGTTTCAGTGGTTCCTCATGTTGGGAAACAACAACAACAACAAATACCACAAACTCTTGTTAGAAAATCTTCAAGGATAAGTAGACCTTTAGAAAGATTCTCTCCCTCTTTGTATACTATTTTGTTAACTGATGCTGGTGAACCAAAATATTATGATGAAGCTATGTAGGTGGATACCAAAGTTCAGTGGGAGCATGTAATAGAAGAAGAAATGGATTCCTTGCTGAAAAAACATACTTGAGAATTATGCAAGTTGCCTACAGGTAAAAAGGCTTTACCGAACAAATGAGTTTATAGGCTGAAAGAGGAGGACGAAGGTAAGAAAAGATTTAAAGCCAAATTAGTTGTAAAGGGATTTTCACAGAAAAAGGGTATTGATTTTGATGATATTTTTTCTCCAGTTGTTAAAATGAATTCTATTCGTATTATTTTAAGTATTGTGGCTGCTGAAGATTTGCATTTAGAACAACTTGATGTTAAAACAACTTTTCTCCATGGTGATTTGGAAGAAGAAATATATATGGAACAACCGCAAGGATTTGAGGTCAAAGGTAAGGAGAAACTAGTGTGCAGATTGAAGAAAAGTTAATATGGCTTGAAGCAAGCACCTCGGCAATGGTACTTAAAATTTGATAGTTTTATGGCTGAGCAAGGCTACAATAGGTGTAATTTTGACCATTGTATTTATTTTAAGAGGTTGGATAATGACAACTACATTATTTTATGTTTATATGTTGATGAAATACTTGTAGTTGGGTCTAACATGGATCACATAAGAGAGCTAAAACAATAGTTAGCAAAATATTTTGCTATGAAGGATTTGGGGGCAACAAAACAAATCCTTGGTATAAAAATTTGTAGAGATAAGAGAAACAAAAAATTATTTTTATCTCAGGCTAATTATGTTGAAAAGGTGTTACAAAAATTTCATATGGAGAATGCAAAAGCTGTCAGTACACCTTTGCCTAGTCATGTTAAATTGACTAAGGATATGTGTCCAAACACACAAAAGGAGGAAAAATGTCCAAGGTACAATATGCTTCAGCTGTAGGTAGTTTAATGTACGCCATGGTATGCACGAGACTAGATATTGCACATGTCATAGGAGTTGTTAGCAGGTATTTGAGTCATCCTAGAGTTGAGCATTGGAATGTGGTAAAATGGATTCTCAGGTACTTGAGAGGTACATCCAATAAATGTTTATGTTTTGGGGGCTCTAATACTGATTTAAAGGGCTATGTTGACTCAGATTTGGTAGGGGATATAGATACCAGACAGAGTACCATAGGTTATGTATTTATAGTTGGTGGGACAACAATGAGTTGGATTTCTCGATAGAAAAAGGTGGTTGTTTTATCCACCATAGAGGCAAAGTATGTTGCTGCAATAGAGGTGGAAAAGGAGATGATATAGCTGCAATTTTTCATGGATGAGTTAGGAAAACAACAGGTTGGAAATTACTTGTTTACAAATAGCCAGAGTGCTATACATCTTGCAAAGAATTCTTCCTTGCATTCTAAAATAAAACACATACAGTTGAGATATCATTTCATTCAGTCGATGTTGGAGGATGGACAGGTCAAGCTGAACAAGATACATATAGATGCCAATCCAAAAGATATGTTTATGAAGGTGGTGACTAGGGAGAAGCTGAGCTCCTCTTTAGCTTTAGTTGGCCTTCAAGGTTGAATTCAAGTATAATAGAGCAGCAAGGTCCAAGGTACTTATTTCTAGTGGGAGCTGTAAGTGCAGCAGTGTCATTCAGGATCAGTCTCCAAGTGGGTGATTGTGTTGGTGTGGAGCTTGATTAGTCTCCAAGTGGGAGATTGTTGGTATGTGGTGACTGATCATGCTATACTATATAGCCCATGGTATCAATTAAAAAAAGGAAAAATCTAATTTTGTAGAACCCTAATCTGAAAGCTTCTAAGCTTGTTAAAAAGGGGTTTGGATGGGTGTTACAATATGATGAAAAACATGATTATTCACAAGATTGTAATAGTATTTGCACTGGATAATAAAATTATTAGATGGCTGCGGTTTGGTGGATGTAGCCTGGATTGGGTGAACCATGCTAAATTCTTTGTGTTATAATTTATTCTGTGTACATTTTAGTTTCTTTTTTTATTAATTAAATCTGTATTTAATTGTTAGATATCTGCCATTTCTAACCCTAACACTCAAATCTTGAGGCACAAAATCCAAAAATAGACCCATGGAGGACAAAGACGCCCTTGGTGGCATTTTAGTCCTAGTCCACAAATTAGGGACACACAGATGAAAACATTAAATGATAATTTATCTTTTGATGTTTGTCAGGATTTTCCATAAAAGTATATAGTTTATTAGGGTTGTGGATGCAAAATAGGGCCAATTAAGCCATAAAGAACCATAAATAAAGCAAGGTGAGCCCAAACAAGTGTGAAAATGCAAGGGTATGCATTTTGCTACACTACATTTAGCCCCCACTTTAGTAAGAGGATGAAATTTCTTCAAACTCACACTAAAGTAGCCAACCACGCAATCAAGAAGGGTTCAAATGTACAAATGCTAGTAAGATAGGATGACAATAATTAAGAGGGATGATCAAGCCCCCAAGGTCAAGATCCTATGGAAAACCAACATAAGCACAAAGGAACATGCTTGCAGATGATATATGAAGCCATAACCAGATCGCCAACATACATCATCAAGGATAGAAAAAGGAAAACAAAAAAGGAAAAAGAAAAAGGAAAAATACAATAGATCAAGCTTTGATGGGCTGTCTAATGTGATGGGATGGGTCTAGGCTATTTGTCCAAAAAGGTTTACAAGTGGAACATGTTGTTCACTATGTAAACAAAATGCACACTCACAAGGGCAAGTGGGAGCTAGGTGTCCACTAGGTGAGCCCCAAGAGGTCCATATCAAATTCATACCCCCATGAATATGATAAGGAAAAAATAAAAATGCATGCTCACAAGGGCTAGTGAAGCTAGTTGTTCACTAGGTGAGCCCTAAGGGGCCATATCAAAGCCATACCTCCATGACCTTAATAAGGTACAAAAAAAAAAATGCAACAAAACAAGAAAGAGGGATGTACGAAGGGAGTTTTCTTGGTTCATGCAAGGTATCTTCTTAGGGAACATCATGTCTAATGTTTCCAAGAGAGGACAAGTCAAATAAATAATATGCTCTTGGACGAAATCAAGCCCAATGACACCACCAAGAGAAGGATGCATTGCAAGAAGAAAGGAAATCACACAAGGAACATGTAAACAAATGCATATGGAATCATGCCAAAATAGTGCCAATGTATGTCCCCACTTCAAAGAAATTTCCAACATGATCATACTATGAGCAATTACTTTAAAGTAGCAAAGGATAAATGCTAACAATAAAGAGGACATGAGAGCTTATTCGGAAAGCCCTATGCCAAGTCATATGTTTCTGATAAGCTATGTCATGAAAAAGATAGTATGTCACATGTGAGCCAACTTAAGGAATTTTGTCCACATCCCAAGCTTGCTCTTGTATGTACATGAAAGGTGGTCAACTAGGGGTGATCCCACAATATTGGTTTACAATTTTTGGCCAAATTGGACACTGAACTAATTTTTTCTAACTAAATCTTCACTTTCAGGCACCTATAGCAGCTAAACCGTTAGGAATTTGAAGATGATGCAAACCAGTGATAAGTGACATTTTGTCTATAGATTCTAAATATATTATTTTCAAAAAATTTGAAGTCATATTGTACTTCATTTTCCATCTCCTTTAAAAACTAGTTTTTTTCAATAAACACCATTTTTAGGGAGTGACACTCACTGTATAACATAAATTTTTTTCCATGAAGGATAAAATTCTTTTTTTTCAAATTTAGATTTGTAACTATGATATCTAGTGCTTCCAATTGGTTTCATAGTGTTTTATTGGATATTTTTTCCTTAATCAAGTTTTAAAGTCAAACCAATTATAATTCAAAAATAGGCAGACTGTATAACACGTAACTTTTTTTGTATTTATCAAAATTCTTTTTTTTTTGTTGGATCAAGGGTTTCAATATTTGGTGCACTCATATTTTTAATTTTTTTTTATAATCTTCTATTTTTCCACATGTACAGAACATAGAGCTTGATTTTTGGTGAAAATCCTACATTCACAAGAAATAAAAAATAAATATAATAATAAAATTAAATTTATTTAAATTATACTTTTTGGGAATTTAATTGAATTCATTTGATGCCCTGAAAGGTAAATCAAAAGTGGTTTTTATCAAAATTTTGATAGGTGTAAAAGAGACTCTATTATAGGTATGGTTTAAAACTAGCGAGGTTCTATCCAATGGGGTTTGATTTAAGGTAGTTTGATCAAGCCCTCTTCAATTTGAATGCTTTGTGGGATCTCCTAGAAATTGTAAACTAGCTTTGTGGGATCACCCATAGCCAAAAAAGACAATGGAAAATGACATACGAGGACAAGGATACCTAACCCCTTGCCCCCACTTAGTGCAAGTCAAGGGTGAGCTGAATAGGATGAAAATGAGTATTAGTTAGAGGAATTAGGTGCTTCAATAGAAGGAAGAGCACCACACTCCTTGAGATGTTGAATTTTGTTACTCAAAGCCTTACATTCATTAGTAGCATGACCATGGATTCTATGATATGAACAAAATGAATTCTTGTAGTAAAATTTCTTTCATGTTCTTGGAGGGAGAGATATCAGATAATCTTGGAGGAGTCTCGACAAGATATTCTCTTGATCAATAGTGAAAGGTGTTCCTTTGGTTGCACAAGAAGTCATACATACATTAAATGACAAGGCTTTAGATGAAAGTGGAGATAAAGGTGGTAAACCTATATCTTTATTGAAAGAGTATGGTATGCCAATTTGCTTCATATGTTCATTGTATCCATGTGTAGGAGGTATATTGTAACTGATACCATAACAATCTTTGAAGTCAAATGAAGGGGGTTTATGCTTCTGAGAAGGATCAACTTCTTCATGAGAACACAAATCCTTTTTAAAGTTATGTGTGGCCATTTGATAAGAGATGGGAGTTGTATAGCCCCCATCACCACCATGGGGTAATGTTGTATAACTAATTTTAGAAAATGAAACACAAGGTTGTTTTGATTTAGATTGTGAGTTTTTGCACTTTCCTAGAAAGGGAGGTGTAAAACCCCAATCATCATTAGAACTCATATTTAAAAATGAATTGTTGGTATATGAATCTTTAGATTTTGAGGTTGATATTTTGGAAAATTTATTGAAAGGAGGCATAAAATCTAACAACCTCAAATTATCACTAAAGAGTTTTGTTGTAGGTGAAGGATTAGTATCAACTTGTATAGGCTCAACTTTTTGATCTTGGAATGAAAATATTAGAGGAGTTGGAAATGTTGTGATCACATGATTCATAGCTTTTTTCATCTACTTCAATTGTGTGTATCTTGTTGTTTTATTTTAATTTCATTAAATGGTGAAGAGTAGATGGGACTCCTTTCATAGCATGAATCCATGGTCTCCCTAGGAGAAGATTGTATGAAAGGGGTATTGGCATGATATGGATAGGGGTAGGAAACACTACAGGTTTGACCTGAATAGGTAATGTGATCATCCCTAGTGGTTTCCTATTAACATTATCAAAGCCATGAATATGAACATCATTAAGTTGAATGAGCCTTTTTTCCATGACAATTTTGTCTAGGAGATAAATTCTACAAATATTAATTTCAGCTCCATTGTCTATGAGAGTGTGCCTAACTACAATTTCATTAATGATCACCTTTATCATTAAGAATTCATTCTTGTTTTGAGTCGATCAAGTGAGGGAAATTCATGTTTAGATAATGTGATTTTTTTTTGTGTGACTTGTGTGGGATGAAAGGAGGATGTTACATTATTCAATTTCATAGAAGCTTGGATTTCCTCTTTCTTTATTTGTAACATTTCTTGAAATAGGAACTTGTATGTAGGTGATAGTTGAATAAGTTGCCATAGGAATATATTAGTAGCAGTCTTCTTAAGGTCCTCAACTATATTATGAAAAGGTGAATGAGGAGTACAAGGAAAAATATATTGAGGTGATGGTGATGTCGTGGGAGCTATTTGTGGTCCCCTACATGTTTGAGTAATTATGTTATATCTTGGTTGCACTACAAAACATTGTTATTTAGCATTGTAGATTTCAAGAAATCTCTTAGTTTCTTATGTGATTCACTAATGGGAGGTGACTTAGGAAGTTCACTAATTAAAGGAGATCAAATTTGTTTTGTTAGAACCTCAACAATCTTGTCTTTATTTGCATGATTTCTTAGTGAAGAAGAGTCTAATGTCACTTCACGTAAGGAAGCCTCATTACATGTGTCTATGTTTATATTTTATTACACCATGATATCCTCCCTAGGAGGAGAGTTTTTAGAAGAACCACAAACTAAATGTTCATGACACTCAAAGGTAGGTTCTTCTAAAATTACTTCATCACAAGTAGGGAAATGGTCAATGGTTGAATTGTCTTGCTCAGTAAGGGCTTCCCTAGGTGAAGAGGGATAACTAAAATTTTCATGAATTTTATTGATCAAAGTGTGGGCAATGATTTTGGATTTCCAATTTAGCTCCTTCTAGGGCTTTTCACCTAAAAGGAGAGAGAAATGGGGTCCAAAATGCAAATTTCTACACTCAAGATTAATGTAAATGAGTTATAATATATCTAATTAAGTTGTGCTAATGCACTAATCTAAAAGGAAAATGATTTAATGATGCAAAACCTAAGAAATGCAACTTGTTTGAAAACATAGTGTGATATGCAAAACACCTAAAAATGCAAGTAAATGATGAAATAACATAATAGAATTGGACAGGTGCACTTGGAATCTGAGATCTAATGTGGCGAGATTCTAGAATCCTAAAAATTTGAATGAAAATGTTGATTGGGACACTTATGCTAGGCTGGGCGACTTAGTCCCAGTTTCAGGAAACTTTGCCAAAATAGGAATCTGCCAAATGGGTATCCAAAAATGTAAAAACCACTTTTTAGGCCTAGAATCAGGACTAATCCACCATAGTGGCAACTTATTTCCACCTACAAATTTTGGGAATCTTGGGAAAAAATCTTTTAGCTTTAGGTCTACATTTGCTTTTCTGATAGGTGTCCACTCTTGATTCTACAAAAAATGGGATAAAAAGTGTCTCAAAGCTTGAATTAGTGTTGTGTTGAATTGAATTACTTTGATGAATTATTGACCACTTTTTAACACCTATTTCTTTGAAAATAATTCATACAAATTTTTCAAACACACATGTAAAGAGGGAAAAAAGGTTAAGCATTAGAGAATAAGGGTTTGCCTTGGTTAAACTCCACTTTGGTAATCAAACCCTAGATAATGAAATGAAATGGAAAGAGAATAATAAATAAACAACATGGAATGTCATAGACTTACCAAACGGGTATGTGCAAGATCATCATGGAAAAAACAGGCCCTTAAGTGGAGAAAAAATAAAAAAAATCAAAGTTAGGAAACTTGACATAAAAATTTGAATAAGTTATCTATATTATTTAAAAAATATGTAAGAATAGAATCTATATCAAATTGAATGTAGCTTCTAAACTACTAGGTTTTTCTAAAAAAAAAGAAAATCTATTTGGTGAAAATTTGAAATTTCAATGCAGAGTACTTAAACTTTAGGGAAAAAATAAAGTAGGTGTGACTTGTCCTGACCACCCTAACCACAATAAAATGATAATATTTTTTTATAAGATTTTAGATATAAGTAGAGGACTCATGTCCCAATGTGATGCATATTTTTTGTAATTTTTTCCAAGTAAATAATTAATTATGATTTTTTATTACAACTTTTAAAAATATAAAAACTCCTATGTCCACCCATTCTTTAACTTGGTCAAAACTTCATGAAATTCAATTTTTCCTTTTTTAATCCTATAGTATGCGAAGCATAGAATGTGACACATGTTTTGGATTGCAAAAATGTGATATCATTTGAAAGCTATAGATGTTTTTCAATCAATCTATCAATCAGGACTTTAGTCGTAATTTGAATAGAAAATGTATAATAATTACTTATTAAATTCAAAGTAAAGCATAATTTATATTGGTGGAAATTTGAGAATCTCCTTTAAAAACCCTTTTCGTTTCATCAATTTTGGGTAAAAAAAAAGTCGTCAGCCACATACCCATCATATTGCCACTTTTTGGCCCATCATGATCTTGCACATACCCAAACCCTTGTTGTGTAAATATGAAGATATGCAATGAAGTGCTCCAATGGATGACTTGATTGTGCTTAGAGTTCTTGAGTACTTGATAATGATTAAGTTAATGAATGTTTGAATACTTGACGAAGTTGGAGATTGTAGGAGATGGGAGATGAAAAATGAGGAGAAAATCCCTTATTTATACTTGTTCTTACTAAATTTCCGAAAAATAACACATCATAGGTCAACCTCAAGGGTTAGAGGACAAAACCCTGCTAGAAAATTGAAATAATTTTAAGTTTTGTGCCAAAAAGGACTAAGTCACCCCTATTGGCGACTAAGTCCCACTTAAGAAAATTAAGTGGGTGTCAGGAATTATGGGGCATTAAGTTTTTTCCAATGGGAATATACTAAAAAAAAAACTTAGAAATGGCTAGAAAGTGCATTAAGGGGTCATTTAAACATGAGAAAGGTTTGAATTAGTGAAGAAAATTCTAGAAAAGCATGAAAGTGGGTTACAACACTTTACAACACTTTGAAATAATACTTGGTAAGTGATAAAAGTGAGTTATTTAGGTGAATTATAATGAAAGGATCCTAGAAAAGTGTGAAAGTGGGTTACAACACTTCACAACACCTTTACAAGACAACCTAGAAGTATTAATAATTCACAAGGGTCCAAGACCTAATGTGAACATGTTGGCAATATTACAACATTAAATCTAGGAAAATTAAGCCAAAATCAATAAGAGAGACTCAAGTGAGCATAAAAATGTTAACTATACATTTTTTGGCGACACACAAAGTATCTTCTTCACCACTAGGAGAGTATTAGGAGAAGAAAAAATGTGATATTCATGATTACCTATGGTTGTGTTGTCGTGTTCATCAATGTCCTATCCACTAAGAGAGGTAAGAGGAGAGAAACAACTAGGACTCTCAAAACTCTCATTGATTAGTTCTTCTAACATCAAAGTATCTTCTTTTCCAATAGGAGAGATATTAGGAGAAAAATGAATATGATTGTTAGGATTTTCCAAGGTTGTATTCTCTTTCACTAAAACACTCTCATAGGGAGGGGATATTAACTTTTTTTTAGTGTGCCTAGAAAGGTAAGGTACTAACATTGTTTAACCAAAAATGAAAAGAACTTTTAACCAACTCATGCAACACTTTAATAATGTAAACAATGTATATCCAAAGATGCAAAACATGTTTATCCAATGCATGCAAAACTTTAAGAGTTCAAACAATGTATATCCACAAATGAAAAGCACTTTTATCAAACTTATGTAAATTTTTATGAATGCAAACATTGTATATGTAAAAGTGAAAAATTCTTTTATCCATATTATGCAAAATTTTAGAAATGTGAACATTTTTAGATCTAATGATGATTTCCATTGAAATGATTTAGAAAATGATTTCTCTAAATTGATGTTTTTGACCTAGATGCATAAAATAGATGTTCCTAAAAATTTCTAGACTTATAGTATGTTAGTAGGAGGCTTCAGAAGCAGTTGGAAAAGCATATTTAAACCCTAAAAACTGAAACTTCAAAGCCCAATAGGGACTAAGATGCTAGTAAGGGAATTTTAGTCCTACTAAATTTGGAGGGTCCAAAAAGTGGAATAGAGAGCACACAACTTAGATAGGGTTTTGAGCTAGAAACCTATAGAGGGACTAAGACACCAGTAAGGGTTTTTTTGTCCTAGTGGAGATTTTTATTAGAAAAAAAAAAATTTGAGTTGTTAACAGTTTTCCCAAATTCCCTACCCATGGACTTGATGTTTGGAAACAAAAAATTGTGCAAATGAATGCAAGAAAAAGTGACTATTGACAAGCAATTGGATGCAAAAGTGAATGTAATTTTGGGTGCAGTAAAAAAGTTCCTAAATGCAATTAGGATGAATAACAATATTTTTTTTAGTTTTTCAATGAGATAAAATGATGAAAGCAAGCAAAAATGCAACCTATATGCACTTTCACTAATGCAAATATGAGAAACCCTAAATGCACTTTCACTAAATATGAGAAACCCTTGATGCAATTTCACTAATGCAAGATGCAATGAAAGAATGAATGCAATCTAGATCTAGAACTTGAATGGACTCCAAATCAGAAAATGAATGTTCAAAAAGGTCGAATTCACCAAAATGATGAATAGAAAAATGGATACCTCTTAGAGATATCACTCTTTTTCCACTCAATCATTCAAGGATGTCCTAGGGGTCCCAATTGAATTGACTAAAAACATCTCAATGTGAGCCAATTATGAATTAGGAAGGTCCTAGGAAGGGTTTCTTTAAGTTTTTGGGGTTCACCACTAAGTAAAATTTTGGAAAAGATAAATGAACATTCAACCTACAAAATATAGGAATATAAGTTAAATAATGAGTGAAAAAGATGAAATTAAGCTACACCAAGTTAGGGTATGTGTACCTGGGAATCCTGAAGATGTTATGAGGATTCCAAAAATGCAAAGAAGCTAGAAAAATATGTTGTAGAGGACTAAGATGCCCAAGATGGTGTATTGGTACCACTACTATTTTTGGGCTAGATGCGAAGTCTTCATATGCAAGAAAAAAATCCTGAAGAATCTCTAAAAATACCCTATGGAGGACTAAGATTCCCAAGGTGGTGTAATAGTTTTATTCTAAATTTCTGAATACTCTTAACATGGTCCTAAGGGATGATGTCTGCACTTGCTTCTCTCTACATCTGAGGCCCTGAAACTTCCAGATCTAACCTGTAGGTGAGTTTCTGTGAAGATGACAACTTTTCAATGCAACTTTTCAATCTTGCACTCCAAATGATCTCCAATTCTTCAACCTAGATCTACAAATATAAATATACAAGAGAGGAAAAACTTGTTGATTGTTAGTAAATGGGGATTTTCCTTGGTCAAACCCCTTGTAGGTAATTAAACCAAATGATGAAATGAACGAAATGGAGCATGAAATATGAAATATGTAAATGATATCACCTTGGATGATGTCTTGTGAAGCAAATCGGTAATCTACCATGTAGTGGCCATGAAGAATGTAGATCTTAGATCTTGGAATTTATGATGTGAAAAATGGTTGCAAATAGATCTTTAATGCTACATCCACAATCTTGGCTCAACAACATGAATGGATGTACTAAACCCTTGAAATAATGCTTGAATCTTGATGATGGCTTCAAATACTTGATGAAATGCTCTTGAATGCATAAACTTTCCTTAGGACTGAATACTTGAATGCTGGTTATCTTTATTATATGAAAAATGAGTGAAGAAACCTTGTATTTATACTTATTCATGCTTAGTATCTTGAAATTACACCACAACAAGCTGATATGTGAATTCATTAATTAAAGGAGGATAAATCTCACTATAATTTGAAATTGGGTCCCAAAAATAAGTCAAGGAGGACAAAAATGCCCTAGGTGGCATCATAGTCCCAAGGCTCAAATCTTGGGGCTCATTTTTCTTAACTTTTTTTGCACCCATGCTCAAGCCAAAGATCTAAAAATATATCACATAAAAATATTGTGTTTTGGAGAGAAGTTTGAAAAAAAATATTGGCTATGATAAATTAAAAACTAATGTAGCCAAATTAAATTTTAGAGATAAATTGTTGTTGGATGGCACTGAAAACATATATACTATATAGATGAACATGACTTACATGTAATCTTGCTATTTTTGATGGTTGTTATTTATCCTATTCATATAAACATTAATTAGTAGTAACTTGAATAATTCAATCTTGTTTTAATGCTAATTCTCTTATATTTCTAGTTTCATTTAAAATATGAGAGTCAGAATAGGGCATTTGGGTATATATTTGTTGATCTGCTTGTTATTGTTTGTAACTAAATTAAATTAGCATGCCAAGTGCTTCAATTTCATTGGCATGTTTTTGTGAGATACATGACATGAAAAATTATATAATTTGTTGGGAAATCTCTTAAAGGAATCTTAAAAGAGAGTATCTATTATAAAAATAGTTTTTATGATTTATCAAATAATAAGGGTTCTGGCATATGCATGTGATTGTTTTGTGTTTACTAAATGACACCTTTCATTAATCTTAAGTAATTGACATGTTCATATTTTTATGTTGAGTGTGTCCAATTATACATTAGATTATCCAATAGCATAGGACTCCTTATCAGTTATGTGATGTGATTGTACAAGAACATGGGATTTCTCACTAACTATGAAAAATGATTTTCTATACACATTTTTTAATCATTTATGAAACATGGTTGCTTAAGGATATAATTTTTTTAAAACTAGTTATGCAATGTGATTTTCTTTATTTTGCAACCTGCTTTATTTCTTCCAACAAAAATATCTTTTTGCTATATTATTAGTTGTGATATAACATTTTTTGTAAATTCTTGTGCTAATTTAAATGCATGTAGTTGTTTTAGCACTCGGTAAAAACCTTGCATGGCAGTGGAGTTTCTTTTATTTACTTAATTATTTTCTATTTCTTGCTTCCTTATGGGAATAATGTTTGTATTATATGATATTTATCTACTATTTTTTTATTTTTTATTTCACTTCTATTATGTTTTGTGGTGTTTTTTTTTTTAATTTATAGACTTTAACCTCTATCTAATTTTTTACTTGAAAATTTAAGGAATCTATTGTTTGAGGTAGATTTTATTTGGCTTCCATTATCTTTTGTGGTATTTTTTTTCATTTTATTAACCTTTTCCTCTATCTATTGTATCAATTCTCCTAATTAATAGTTTTTCTTTAAGCTCAATACTCACTGGCAAGAACTTGACACCATGCTTCACTTGTTATATTAGTGGTTAGTATATTATCAATATATTGGGTTCTCTATTGTTATTGAAAATTATAGGAGATAGTTCCCTTCAAGTGGTTTATCATCTTAAACTATTTGTAACATTATTATTAGTACTTGTCATCAACATAGTACTATTACAATCAATCATTAAACTCATTTTGTTAATTAGTTATTAATAAGTTAGTTTTGAACCAATTAGAAGCTAAAATTTTATGTTCTTCAAATATAATTTATTTTTTTAAAGTGAGCACGTTAAATACTTAACTTTAAAAATTATAAAAATTATTTCTCTTGAACATAATTGGCTAAGAATTTTGGGATGTTCATGGGAAAATTTGTAGGGAAAGCAAGGTAGACATTTTTTTTGCTTTATAAAATAATTTCATTAAATATTTCTAAAAGAAATAAATCTTTCTTATTTTAACATTTTTTTAAGAATGACTTTTTTAATGTATGTGTTGGTTGTTTTAAATACCAAATCAATCTCACCAATTACCGATGAATTTTCCTAATTCAATAGTCAATAATCAAGAGGGATTGGCCAATGAATAGGTGAAAGTTTGCTAAAATTTCCATCTACACTTTGGGCTCTACAAAACTCAGGAGGGTAATTCCAAAAAATGTTCTCAAGCTCTCTTGTGTCATTTTACCTTGAACCTTATAGAAAACAAATATGCTCTACACATAATTTCTCAACAATTTAAAGAATGCAAAGATTTGGAAATATCTTTAAACATTAATCATTTCATAAGTAAAAAATCATGGTAAAATTCAACTTGACATTCATTTCAATAGAAAATTAAAGATTTAATGATTTTCAATGTAGTGTTTGTGAGAGATCGTGAATATGCAACATATGTATTCCTAGACCAGTGCCTTAACCTAGAGCATGGAGTCCAATTTAACAAAAACCATGATGAATAAAATCTTAAAACTTTACATCACATAGATTTACAACATTTCATTATAGTATTATACTCAAATATTTCAAAACTAGAACTCCTTATCAAATCCATGTACTCAAAATACATAAATCTATGATTCTATCAAAGTGATTTATCTAATTCTTTGAATTAGAACAAAGATAAAATCATACATTCATGGGAACATGATGAAGATCATTGAAAATAACTTTGATCATTTTCATTGATGTAATTCATATAAACAATACATGAGGAGAGAATTTTCTTGAGAATTATGTAATTCTTGTATTCAGATGCTAGCACTATTAAACAACATTAAAATTGTAGAAAATAAAAGAATCAAAGACCTAGATAAAAACCTAACTTTTATTCTCTATATTGTCTATTATAATGCTTCATTAAAAGATCAATCAACAACCTTGTCAATGGCCTTGAATTCCTTTTTATAAAAATAAGGGAGCAACCAAGATTTTGGCCAATTGACACTTGTCATATATTCATTTGAAAATTACAATTACATTCCAAAATATAGTTATATTTTCATTCCATGGGGGGGAATCCAGATGAGACAAACACCATTTTCATTCATTGATGAATATTTTCCTGCCTTCCAAAAAGTACTCGATTGAAGAAGAAAGTCATTCCACAAACAAAACATTCTTGTTGTCACCATGGGGACCCCCATAGAATTTTTAATGTGCATAAAAATACAAAATCTATTGCCACATCATCATCAAAGAAGATTACAAGTAAGGAATATTGTTATACTTCTAGTCCCAAGATATATAATCCACCTTTGATGGCCAATAAAAGCCATGAATTCATTTAACTTGGTTTTATAAGGACCGTATTTGGTCATTATCTGATTTTCATCCTTGTAAAAATCCTCAAGGAATGTGCACTAGTGTTAGGAAACTTATTCACACTATCCTTTAACATGGCAATATTAATATCTCCCTCTTCACAAATTAGAGTGTGCTCTACAACAATGACTACATCCATATGAGCTCTCCATTGCTCATAAGTCTTGATAGCTTCTTCAAGTATTGAGAATATCTTATAGGAGGCCAAGATAACTCTCATCAAAATGCTTGAGTAATGCTATAATCCTTCTCTCTAATGGACCCACCAATCCTTGATATTCATCGATTTCCTTCACTTCTTTATTGGATGGAGCAATCTAAAATGGCTTATTCTAATCATGGGTGGATCCAATAACCATATTTTCAGCACACTCAATTTGGGAACCCATGTTTGCATTAATGGGAGGGAAATTTCTCTATCCTTTTCAAACATACTTTTTAAACAAAACATTAAAGAATAATTGGAGTGAACACTCCTCACAATCTAAGTTATTACCTTGGCTTAACAATGTTATAAAAAATTAGAAACAATAAAGATGTTAATGCAAAATTATATAATGAAAACAATTCTTCAAATACCTCCATTTTCTCAATCAATTCCTTTTTTCTTAATTTCTTCTTTGGAGAGGCTATAGCTTATGTACCTAGGTAAAGATATGCAACTAGTACATTGTCTAGATCATAGACCACCATTTCCATAAAATTTGGAGGGGAAGAATGGATAGGAGGAGGTGGTGATTGCATTGGAGAAGCTAGTGGAGATGATGGAACATTATCTTGCACCTATGGTACTAGTTGTCCTAACACTAGTGATGGCCTTGGCTGCAATGATTGCAATTGTTCATTTAACAGTGCATTCTCCAACTGTAGTTTTGCAATTTTCTATTCATCCTTATTGAAAACAACCACCACATCATTATACTCCTTATTTTTTGCATCGAATTGCTCTTGTAAAGATTCCATAGTAGCCTTGGTGAATTGGGCTACATTCAAAGCCAATGCAACTACCTCAACAACTGGAGTATCAAATACTCTCTTTATTATCAATCCGCCTCTAAGGTTTGTTTCTAGTTCTATAACCTTTGGTTTATTTGTGTTTGGGTCCAATGCCCAAATTTCCAAGGTGTCCGATTATGGATTGAATGTTGACCCATGTAGAGCAACTGTTGCTTCTTCATCAATGGAAAAAAATAGGAGAATCATGTAACCTCAATGTATCAAATGCAATGGTAGATGCCATGTCCCATTCTAGCAAGAGGAGTAAAATGCTCTTCCTTACTAGATCTCTACCTTAAGTAGGTATTATGTCCTTATATTTTTCCTTCATTTCTGCAAGGACTTTTGAATCAATGACCTCCCTTGGTAGCTTTGGATTTTCAATCATCTTCATTTTCACATTTTCATTATACTCATCCCTCCTTTCCCTCCAAACTGTAAGATATAATTTTTTTGCCACTTAGGGTTTTAGGGCCTAGGATAAGAAAGCTTTCTATAATCCACATTCAAGGGTGCCTAACAATCAACAATTTCTCTCTTTCTCTCTCTCTTTGTGTAATTACAGATCTGGGTGCTTTGAAAAATTGAAGGATCATTGAAGATTAGGTTACAAAATTGGAGAAATATTGTTGGAGTTGTCTCCCCATTTGCAAGGTCATAATATACATCAAAAAGTCATCTACAAGTCTAATATCAAGGTTTTAGATTTAGAAACAAAGAGGAACAAAAAGAGAAGACAATGAAGACCAAACTTAGACTTTGAAATTCTCAAAAAGATGGTATGGTGCTATCATATGGTTTTAGGACATAGAGCACACCCACTTTCCCACTTCATTCAAGGATAACCCTAGAGATCTTGATGCAAAGGAGAAATAGATCTTGCAATAGGGTTGTCCTAGGGGTTGATTGTAAGCTAATAGGGGGTTCACCACCAAGTAAGAACTTGGAAAGAAAAATGTAATGCAAGATGCAATACTAAACCATAATTCAATGCAATGACCTACAAATGACCTAGAATTGTTAATGGAATAGAACATAAAGCTATAATATGAATTGTGTGCACCTGGAAAACTCGGAGATGACTAGAAGGAGCTTTGAAATGTTAGAAAATATGACTTTTTGACCTAGTAGGACTCATTCACCAATTTGGGTGAATTAGTCCTAGATCTAGATTTCTACATAAGAACCAATTTAAGGAAAAAGGGTATTTGAATATGCAAACAGTTCTAAAAAACAAATGTAGGGTATGTGTAGGATCATGATGAGCCAAAAAGTGGCAATATGATGGGTATGTGGCTGATGACTTTTTTTTGCCCAAAATTGATGAAACAAAAATAGTTTTTAAAGGAGATTCCCATCTTTCCACCAATATAAATTATGATTTAATTTGAATTTAATAAGTAATTATTATTCATTTTCTATTCAAATTACAACTAGAGTCTTGATTGATAGACTGATTGAAAAACATCTATAGATTTCAAACGATATCACATTTTAAATTCAAACATGCGTCACATTCTATGCTTCACATACAATAGGATTAAAAAAGAAAATTGAATTTCATGAAGTTTGATTCAAGTTAAAAGGTTGTCGACATACAAGTTTTTATATTTTTAAAAGTTGTAATAAAAATTCAAAATTAATTATTATTTGGAAAAAATTACAAGAAAGAATGCATCACATAGGACATGGAGTCCTATACTTATATCTAAAATCTTATAAAAAAATATTATCATTTTATTGTGGTTAGGTGGTCATACAGATACCTCATTTATTTTTTCCTCGAATTTAAGTACTAATGTGAAATTTCAAAATTTCACCAAATAGATTTAAAAAAAAAAACCTAGTAGGTTAGAAACTACATTCAATTTGCTAAAAAAATCTATTTTTACATATTTTTGAAATAATATAGATAACTTATTCAATTTTTTATGTTAAGTTTCCTAACTCTGATTTTTCTGATTTTTTTGCCACTTAAGGGCCTATTTTTTCCATGATGATTTTGCACATACCCTGAAGTGGGACTCATTCACCACTCTTAGTGAATCAGTTTTGTTCCACTTTTATAGGAATTCAAAGTCTGAGTCTGGTCTTCACTATCTTCTCTTTTTGTTCATCTTTGTTTCTCAATCAAAAACCATGATTTCATACCTACAAATGACTTTTTGGTGAAGATTATGACCTTGCAAATAGGGAGACAACTCAAAAATTATTTCTCCAAGTTTGTAACCTAATCTCCAATGATCCTTCAAGTGTTCAAAGCACCTAGATTTACAATTACATAGAGAGAGAGAGAGATGATTCTTAGGGAATAGGGGTTTGCCTTGGTCAACCCCCTTGTAGGTAATTAAAACAAATGACGAGACAATGAAATGAAGGCATGAAACATGAAACAAAAAACATGAATCATGAATAATAATACCTTGAATGGTGCCTTGTAAATAATTTCTTCTAAATTTGGAACTCAATATGAAATGGCCATGAAGGATGTAGATCTTGAACTTGACAATAGGAGTAGAATAAAGCTTGATCTTGGATCTTCAATGCTACATCACAACACTAGCTCAATAACATGCTTGATGCTTGATATGCTTGACATTATGATGGATCTTGAATTTTTGCAACAATTGAGGAAGCATTTTTCCCTTGAATGGTCTCTAGATGATCTTGTAAAGTCTTGGAATGGGTATGTGCAGGATCATGATGGGCCAAAAAGTGGCAATATGATGGGTATGTGGCTGGTGACTATTTTCTTATCCAAAATTGATGAAAAGAAAAGGGTTTTTAAAGGAGATTCTCAGATTTCCATTGATATAAATTATGCTTTACTTTGAATTTAATAAGTAATTATTACTCATTTTCTATTCAAATTACAACTAAAGTCTTGATTGATAGGCTGATTGAAAAACATCTATAACTTTCAAACGGTATCATATTTTTTGAATCCAAAACATGTGTCAGATTCTATGCTTCACATAATATAGGATTAAAAAAAAGAAAAATTGAATTTCATGAAGTTTTGACCAAGTTAAGGTGGTCGACATACAAGTTTTTATATTTTTTAAAAAGTTGTAATAAAAAATTCATAATTAATTATTTGCTTGGAAAAAAATTACAAAAAAATATGCATCACATCTGGGCATGAGTCCTCTACTTATATGTAAAATCTTATAAAAAAATATTATCATTTTATTGGGGTTAGGGTGGTCAGACAGAGACCTACTTCTTATTTTTTCCTGAAATTTAGGTACCATTGCATTGAAATTTCAATTTTTCACCAAATAGATTTTTTGTTTTTTAAACAAACCTAGTAGGTTAGAAACTACATTCAATTTTATACAGATTCTATTATTACATATTTTTGAAATAATATAGATAACTTATTCAAATTTTTATGTCAAGTTGCCTAACTCTGATTTTTCTGAATTTTTTGCCACTTAAGGGCCTGTTTTTTCCATGATGATCCTGCACATACCCGAATGCTTAACTCTTGAGTGCTTGACTTGATATCATGTAGGCTTGATGAAATAATGACTTGAAAGCTTTTTTTTTATAGGAAATGCACTCAAATCACCTTTTATTTTATCCCACAGGCCAACATAGAAGAAATTTGAACTTAAAACCAAATTTTCCCACTTAAAACCTCAAAAATAGGCCAAATGGGACTCATTCACCATTTGTGGCAAATGGGTTCCACCTGGATGGGACTCATTCACCCAAAGTGGTGAATGGGTCCTACAGAGCCTATTTTGACTACTAAAGTGTTAGGGAGTGTGTAAATTAAGTTTGTATGATGATCTTGTCAAGTTTTTGATTGAAATATGCCTTGGTATGCATAATATAGGGTCTTAGGGGCCTATTAATGATGATATTAAGGTCATAAATGCAAGAGGGCATAAATTCAATGTGAAAGTTTAAATAAATATACTTTACATAATTAAATTAAGGAAAAATTGGGTCTATTTAGCTAAAAGGGGCCCTAAATCCAATGTGAATGTGTAGAACATGCCTTACAACACTAGATTAGGTCCACTTAATTTACAAGCCTATTACATTTAATGTGAAGGTATCAATAAATACACTTACAGCATTGAATTAGTTAAAATTTAAGTTTATTTAGCTAAAAAGGGCCCTAAATGCAATGTGAATGTGTATAACACATTACAATACTAGATTAAGGAAATATTAGGTCTAATTTATCATTAATTATTCCAAATCAAGCAAGGAAAAGGGGACATTTTTTCATCATTACATAAAAAAAATTGAAAAACTTTTTTCTTAACAAAAGAATCATCATCCATAAAAGATCCTTACATGCCTTTTCTCTGACATCATCAACATTGTTGATCCCTAGCTAGATCAACCTTACTTAATGTGAGGGTTTGAAGTAGTGGATTCACCCCCCTTAGGGGTGAGGGCATACCTTGCATCATTTCATTAGTTGTGATAGTGATATCTTCCTTTGAATCAAAAGGATAATCCACAAGTCTAGATGATTCAACCTTCTCATTTTTAGTGAATGCTCTCTAGGTAGAGAATCCAAGTCAATTATTTATGGAGTAGGTGATCTTAGAGGTGAAGGTGGTAGCAATTGAGGTGCAATAGAAGATGCTCTTGATACTTGTAATTAAGTAGGGGTGGAAATTGTTTGTTCCTTTCTCACTGTTCTCTTCTTCCTTGTTCACATACATATAGATTTTTGGTGGCTCATATGTTGGTCTTTCATCAAGTATGGGGGATTTCCCCTTATCTTAATCCTTAGTTATTTAGGCCTTCTCTTTTCCTTTTACTTCTCTTTCTTCTTTTAGTTTCCCCACCACCTTGTCAAAATTCTAAAGTATTGTTTCCACTCTCAACATCTCATCATTAATGTCTTGGAAAATTCTCTTAAAATTAGGATCCTTTTTTGTTTTTCCTTCTCCAATTTGATGAATTACAACCATTTTATCTTCCTCTCCTCTACAATTGTAGATCAAATATATTTCTAATTACATCTTCAAGGAAGTAGAAGTTGTAATAAATTTTCCTCTCTTAATCCTATCGTTCAAGGCCACCATCAAACCCTCTGGATCATGATTTCTCCCTCTGAAACATTTCATTCCAAGAGGTTTAATATTTGGGATAATCTTCTTCCTTCCATCCTTGATCATGAAAAATATAAAAAAGCAGTATATACAAGAAAAAGAGCTTCTTTCTTTATTCCAACCAAGTGGTTATCCTAAACATCTCCTAATTTCACCACATCACTTCAAGAAAACCAATTCTCAATGTCACATCTCTTGGAAGTACATGAGGTGAGACACTTGTGCCATAAACTCAAGGAGGATGGTGTAATTAGGATATGGGATGACATCTCCCCAATTATTCTCAATGCCTAATTTAGGCATCCTCTCCTTAGGTCTTAGAAATTCATGTAAATCCTTTGGAATCCTAGGTGGATTCATCACCAAGTATCTCTTCAACTTAGAAGAAAACACATTTTAGAAAGCAACAAAACTAGAGTCATGCTCATCCTTGTCCAAAATATGAGTCCATGCTTGGACAAGGATATCCTCACCATTCTCACCCTTAATATCCAATTTCATATCCTCTCCAAAGTGATCAACTCCCTTGTATAAAAATATTTGTATTAACAAGAAGTACCACCAAAATCTCACTCCTATTTTACTAGCTTTGAGAGTTGTTGAGCCTTTATGGATCTCATTTGATAGATAGGTTCTGCAATCATATAAAATTGAGCATCACACGTTGAATATTCATTTCCATGTACATGAAAGCTATTGCAATCCTTGTGGGAGGATCAAACCCTAAAATATGACACAAAGTGAAGAAATTCCTTTAAAAATAGAAATAAAACATGTCAACTTAGTAGGGATCCTTATATGATGGATTAAGTCTGATCTTGTTTCCTCCCTTTCCTCTTTCCATGAAATTTGTCAATATTGAAACCTTGAATTTTTTTTTTATCTTTTCATATACTCTTCCTTTAGTTTATTCTCATCATTTGGCTCCTTGGAATTAGGTTTCAAATTGAAAACTTCAATAAATCTTGCCCAGGTAAGATCAACCATTTTCATACTAGAATGTGTCCCTACAACCTAAACATTAGGGTCATAATTAGCTTCTATGGATTTTAGGAGGTAAATTTCAAGGTACACATTTGGAACAAAAAAAAAATCCCATGTCTAATCTCCATCCATTACATGTGTGGAAACTACAATATCTCTTCCCAAACCAACATGTGAATAGAGTTCACCTAGTTTCTAGTAGTGTAGCATCCTTAATGGCATGTTGTCAGTCGACAATGCTATCTTTTGTTACAAGACCTTGGAAGATTGTTTGAACATCAAATTTATTATTTTTGGAATTGGAGAATTGGTCTATATGTCTTGGAATAGGGCTCACTTTTTGGAAGAAAAACTCAAGGTTTGGGATTTTGGGGTGCCATTATAATGAAAAACAACATGAACTAGGGTTTACTTAGGTGCAACTAGGGTTTAAATTTGATGAAAAAAAGAAAATTAAATTTAAAACAATTGGAATGCAATTTGATGAATGTCAATTGGAATGCAATTTGATGAATGTCAAACCTTAAAAGATGCCCTAGATTGTAATTTGAAACAAAAAACTAGCAATTGTATGCAAATTTGGTGGGAATTAAGCACAAAAAGAAGTAATTTCACTTACATGTGTCTGAATACTTGGAAACCCTAATTCTGGCTGTGAAGAGGTTGAGAAATGGTACAATAGATCTTCAAATTCTTGAGTATTCTTTTGTGAATCAAATTATGCTTTCAATCTTTCTTTTATAGTAAGAAAAACCTTCAATTTGGTAGAAGAACATCACATCCCGCATTATTGTTCGCTCACATGAAATAGAATGGCTCCATCAACCCTCTTAGAAAATTTTGAATGCTATTCATTGATCATGTAGTGAGTTGGATCGATGGATGGCTCAGATGGAGTCGCATAGGTTTGAAAATTTGACTTATGTTGACCTGAAAATCAAGCCTATTAGATTCTACCATGTGGAATTCCTTCCTTGCAATCAATGCGGGCTCCACCACACCTTACAAGATTTGAGAGTGTCCATGTGTTGCTAGCCTACTATCCCACATGGGTCTACTGAGATAGTTATCAATGGTTGTGGGGTGGTGGGAAATGGCATAGATCAAGCCCATACACTCCAACTTGTTCACCCTTTATTTACCAAGCTTATGATTATACTTAGAAACCTTTTGAACATATGCTTAATTCCTTTACCTGATGAATGGCTGCAATGAAAACATCTCAATCACCTTTCAACCCTTAAACCTAGGGGTACTTTAGTAGCATGACTTTTATCATACCCTTTGGTCACCAAAATATTTAACAAAATATTTTACCCCACTAATAGTCCATTGAATGACTAAGATGAAACCATGTGGTAGCCACCTACTATCCTGCATGGAATAATAATCTTCATACAGATTCACCCTGGGCTAGTAGGGAATAGTTGATATTTAACCATTAGAAGCAATCTAAGCCCCTAAATCTTGGGCCCACCACAATTGTTGCTTAAAATGATGGACTGAGGCCATCAAAAAGATATGCCATGCAACATTTTCCAACTATCCTGAATCACTTTTTAAATGAATATTTTAATAGTGTAGGTTGGTGAGCAATCAATAAAAAATAAGTTGTGTGGCCATGCCACTCAGAACTTAAGAAAAATTGATGTATTTTCCTTAAGTTGCAACTTAAAAAGGGGACTTTACTAGGAATTTTGACATAGGTGTTTGTTATGAAATATTTCAGACCTTAAGTCTAAAGTGTAGATAAAGACATTAAAAACATTTCCCCACTTAGAATTAAGATATTAAGCAAAAATTAAAAAGTGCACACGATCAAATATTGCTAGGAAGAAAGGGGGAAGTTTACCAACAATGTTAATGAGTCAAGTTATAACTTAAGTGACTAGGAAAAAGAAAACTCATGCCAATGACAAATTAAAATTGAGGGTTAGGGATTTTTTCATTATTAAGGTTTTAAGAGGGCTTTATCCCTAAGATTAAACCCTAACAATTATAGAGCAAAACCCTAACCCTCAGGAGACGAATGGATGACCCAAAATTTGAAATTCAATTACAGAACCACTAAAATTTTGTAGAGGTTCCATTAGTGGCTCATGCTCAGGGAGGCATGCCTCTAGCAAGCATGGCAATATTCCAACAATCTTAGGTGAAGCAGACTGAAAATAGAGAATAGAAACTAGGGAACTACTCAAACAATTTATAAAAACCAAAACAAAAACAAACATACCAAACCTATATATAAAATATACATAAAATTATAGTCTACACAGAAGAAGAACATACCTTAAGAAAAGTATGTTTTCAAGAACTATCCATGAACTAGTAGTTCAAGAAATTCACCAGTTAAGCTTTGAAGGATGTATGACTCCTCACCATGAGTACTGCTCACCAGATAAGGCCCTAACCACAATGATTCAAATTTTCCATGCTTACCCTTATCTTGAGCTCTTGCATTCCACATCAATACCATACTTCCAACTTCAAATTTTCTTGGAGAAGACATTTTATCATGCAATTTTTTGACTTGCAATTGTAACTTTGTATTTTTATTTTGAGCTTCCCTCCTCATTTCATCCATCTCCATCAAAACATTAATCATGTGCTACATGTCATCACAAATGTCCATCATATTCCTGCACAAACTTGTATATCTTCATCATATTGTTCTATGCTAGCCTAGCCTCTATGCCATATACTGGACAAAAGGTGAGTATCCTATGACCTTTTTTACTGTAACCATATCAACCAAAAGTGCTAACTCCAATTTGGAGTCTTAGGTTTTCTTGTTCTTCTCTATCACCC
>VDFB02106319.1:0-29722 GCA_007258455.2 Sequoia sempervirens | reverse complement strand
CAGTTCTGCACACCATCCACAAACAGATGGGCAGACAGAGGTTGTTAATAGGATTCTGGGTAACCTACTGAGATGTTTGGTATGAGATAAACCCAAGGGATGGGACTTGATCTTACCCCAGGCAGAATTTTCTTACAACAATTTTGTCAACAGAAGCACTGGTAGATCACCATTCAGATTGTGTATGGAGGTAGCCCCAAATAGCTCCAGAATTGAGGAAGATGGACCAAGAGAAGAAAATAAGTGCTAAGCTGAATATTTTGTAGAACACATCAAGGATATACATGAGAAGGTAAGAGAACATATTAACAAGATGAATATGCAGTATAAGGCTAAGGAAAATCAGAAGAGGAGGTATAAGGAGTTTCAGATTGGTGATGAAGTGATAGTCCACTTGAGGAAAGAAAGGTTTCCAGTGGGAACATATAACAAATTGAAGATAAAGAAGTTCGGTCCTTGTAAAATTTTGAAGAGGCATGATTCAGGGAATGCATATGAGGTAGAGTTGTTGGATGGATTTCAACATTTCCCCTGTGTTCAACATTTCAAATTTGACAGAGTATCATGAAGGTGGAATGGAGGAAGCACCAGCAATAGGGCAGTATGGCATTCCAGCACCTACTTCAGAAAGGGAGGAGATTGAAGCAATCTTGGATAGTGGGTGGGAAGGAGCAACGTAATAGTGATGAAGAATATCTGGTGAAATGGAGAGGCACTGTGGAAGATTCATCTGGCTATCTAAGGTAGTGGTTGACCGGTTGGGTTTTCCTCAACCATCTGAGACATGACGGGGTCACTTCTCAAATTACCCTGGGTGTCTGATGCAGGAGCATCCGGTGGTGTAAGGGCAATCTTGCATCACCCAAAAATAGTTAAATTTCAAGTTTCCGTGATTTTTAGATGTTTTTATATTTTGATACCCTTTTCGTCATTATGAAATTTTCAATTTACGGTTTTTATTTTTGGTTCCTGGGTTGAAAGATATTGCAGTTTTAGTTTCCCAGATTTGCACCTGAAAATCTTCCAAGTGAGATTTGAGGCACTTAGAGCTCCCGGATTGGCCCCAAAACTTGCCAAAATCGGTGTAACGATTTCAAGCGTTATTGACTTCGAGACCTTTCCAACGGTTCAAACGGTTCGTGAATCAGAGTCCCCATCAAAAGTTATGGCCCTGGGAAGTTGGCGCACTTTCTAGAAGATACAATTGCAAATGCTCTTTTGAAATTTGAACTTCATGTTGTAAATTTTCGGCGCCAAACCGCCTAAACTCAAATTTGAATGTTGTTTTGGCTCCAAACTAATGAGGATCTCTATTTATGGGCGGGTTTCTAATTTTTGGGTAACTTTTTGGGGACAAACTCGCATATTGCGAAAGGGTTATTCTGTAGCTTTATGTAACTTGCATGTGTGGTAGAACTTGGGGATTTGAGATCCTCTACATGTAAGAAGCTTCATTTTCTGAATAATAAAATTATTCTCTTGTTTTTGGATTATTTTCTAAGTCTCGGGCTACGCCCTCATCACAAATGCATATAAGGGTCATATCATTCCATAATTTCAAGTTCATATAGTGACTATCTCAAGCATACATCACTTATGCATAGGGTGACTAGATCATACACACACCACACGTATAACAATGATGATCTCATACACACATCATAGGTAAAAAAATGAGTAGTTCATACATGCATCATGAGTATAATAGTGACTATCCCATACACACATCATATGTACAACAATTACTAGCCCATATGCACATCACAAGTATAACAGTGACTAGATCATACATACATCACAAGTATACTAGTGATTAGCTCTTGAATACATCACATATATATCTAGTGTAAACAATCCACACATACATCACGTGTTTATAAAACGATCAATTAGAAATATGAAAGTGAATGCAACCTACTGTATGCACCATCTCACTACCTACTTTACTAACATGTAAGCATATAAGTAGATATCATCTAGAAGAGGAATTTTAATGCATCCCATACTACACTATGGGTTCCATCCTTTTCCCAATCCACCACCATGTTTGATGTTATTCAAGCATTCCATACTACCTGATGTCATCACTAGAAAGAACATAAGTATAAAAATATGCACAATACCTAAGGCCATTTACACAAGTACAAAGTGATTAACTAACATATTCATAGTCAGTGATTAACACATGCACAATGAGTGACTAATATCTACCCTTTTAGTGTATCATAGTTAGAAAAATATTGTTGGTGTGTCCCATACTACAACATGGGTACCATCATTTTTCTTGATCCTCTACACTAGTTGTGATGATGGAAAGAATCCCATACTACTTGAAATCATCATTGAATGATTAAGTGTAAAAAACATATCATTTAATGTCATTATCAATATTGTAAAAAACACATCATTTAATGTCATTGTCAATATTCCCACTTAACCATCGATTTGGTGAATTCTAAGATCAATCATCTTTAGGACACTAACAAGAATTATATCCACCTAGGAAGGAGTAGCATCCAACATATGCCACTTCATGGCCTTGTTGATATTCTCAACTAGCCCCTTTAAAATATGGGTAGCACTCAACATCAATCACCTTCATGTTATTAGTGGTTGCCTACTAACCCCTCTCACTAAAATGGTCAATTTTGGTTTTTGTTACTTGCATAGTAGGGGTGACAACCATCTGAATCACTCCAATATCACATCTAGGATAGCTCTTAGAAATATTTCACATCTATGATACAAGTGAGTATGGAATAGTCCATAAGATACAATAGTATCTCAACCCATCAGTCATTGGCATAATTTGATGGAAACCTATTAACTACTCCAATATTAAACTCAATTTTGACATGTGGAGGTGTTATGTCCATGTACATATAGTTTACGCATCACAAGGGTTCACATGTACAATTCAAGTGGACCTAGCTATGTACATCACAATCAAGTGATTTAAGATCTTATACATATGGTACTAGATAGGTTTGGAGTTGAATTCTATAAACACAAAAGAATCACATTGAACCCATGTGAGTTGGCCTCTACTCAACACATAAAAAAAAATATTGAATTACAAAATAATAAAACCCACTCAATTCATTCAATTTTTTATCTAGAACACACTATTCAAAAATAAATTATTAGACAGCTATAAGGGGAAAATATACAACATTATTTTTTAATACTTATAGTTTTTGCCTATGAATGGAATAAAGAATCCTAAGAAATGTCATCATGGAAGCTCATAAAAATTAGGAATTGTGGCAACGGAAAATGTATCCCTCTACATTTTCATGCTTGTTTAGGCCCTCCTTGTTAAATTAAGTATAACGTTGCCTTGATTTAGTGTTGTAATGTGTTTAACACATTCACATTAGGTCTTGGACCCTTGTGAACTAATTGGACCTAATTGTGCCATATTCAAGGTGTTGTAGAGTGTTGTATTAAAATCTCACACTAATCTAAGGTTTTCATTACTAATTGGGCTTCGTTATGCCTTACTTGGCCTTATTTTGCATCCACAAACCTTAATTAATGCATCTGTTCAAGATTAATCCTAACATTAACTAACATCCAATCATGATTCAGGTGTTTTTGGATTGTATGTCCTAGATTTAGTAATTTGGGACTCATACACCACCTTGGGCATATGGGTCCCACCTAAATTTCAAGGCCCTAATCCTGATTTCACATGAATCTAAGCATTTCTTGAAAAATGTGTCCCATAGCCTACCCTAATGGGACTCATACGCCACTTCTGGCATATGAGTCTCATGTGGCCTAAACCTAAATTAAATTAAAATTCTTGGTAGGATTTTATTCTCTTAGATTTGGTGTTGGCTTGCAGTGTTGTAATTTCATAAAATTTGGCATAAACAAGTATAAATACAAGGCTATTTCACTAATTTTTCTCCTAACAATCCAAGCTTTCAAGTATTCATGCATTCTAGCAAATTGGAGATTACAAGAGCATTCAAGAAATGATTATCAAGTGTTTTGGAGCATTATTCAAGTATCAAGCATCATGTCAAAGTCATCATGCATCATTTTTTTTTTTAGCTAAAATTTGTGATGTAGGGTTTCATGATTCAACTAAGCATTCAATTCAAGATCTACAACATTCAAGGAAGAGTCAAGATCCACATTCGAGTTAGCCATCTCATACATGTTTGCAGCACTTTATTTCTAGGGTTTGGTGAGTTGCAACATATCATTTTGTTCATTCATCATTCCTCCTTTCCATTTTATTTCATTACAAGGTTTGATTACCAAAATAGAGTTTGACCAAGGAAAACCCCTTTCCACTAACAAAACAACATTTTTTCCCTCTGTTTGGTGTGTGATTCGCAGATCTACGTTGAAGATATGTTGAAGAGGAAGATTGGAAAGAAGTTGTCAAAGTTGTAAAGTTGTCCATGTTGTCACCTTGTTTAGAAGATCATTAAAAGGCATCTACAAAGTAGAATTCAGCAATTCAAACCCAAAAGTAAGGTTGAGAAGACAAAGCAGAGATTGAAGAGAAGATTTAGATTTTGACTTTTTGAAAAGGCCAAGCATGATTGATACACCACTTCTGGCATATGAGTCCCAGTATAGTCAATTTCATATATTTTAGGTGTTCTAGACTTGTCTTTGCCACTTCTCTATTCCTACCTAGAAACCCTAATCTAGGACTAAATTGCCCAGCTTGACGTATGAGTCCTAGTGTGCATTAAATTTAGTATTTCCAAAATTTTAGGACTTCATTCAAGTTGCTACAGGTTTCTAGGTGTACCTCTCTAATTTCCTAGCTTTCTAGTATGTTTTGCATTCATTTATAGGCCATTTATTATAGTCTTGTACATCATTAAGTTTCATAATTAGATCTTTCATGTTATTTGTCTTTCCAATCCCTAGCTTGGTGGTGAACCCTTCTTTAGTCATTAATCATACCCTAGGACAACCTTTAGAAGATCTCTTTCCCTCACTCCATCTTGGAATTGATATCTCTATGATTTCCTTGAGTGAAACAATAGTGTGAAGTAGGAACCCTATCTCCTCAAAGATAGAGAGCCCCCTATTTCCGTTGTTTCAAGAACATAGATACAATAGACTATCTATAGCAAATAAGAATAGCCATTTTTTACCCCATTTATCCTATTAGCCTAATTTAAATCACTATTAATTACAAGTTATCAAGTTCTCTTAACTCATTCATAGCCATCTAATGTAAACTTTAGCCTTAGGCTAAAGTATGTTGAAGAGGGAAGGTTGAAAAAGTTCATGAACAACACCAAACCATTGATTTATCCCATAAGCCCTCCACTCCATAATTGAGGTCACAAGGGCATCCTTCATCTAAGGACTACCTACATACCCACATCCAAAAAGGATCGAATTTACATGTAGTTCTCCAAGGATTTTAACTATTGAATGGAAAATTTTAATTTCCTAGGTTAACATAACCTTTACAAATTCTAGACACAACCATTTTTATCATCATCAAGCATTCCCAATAAATTAGGAAATATCACTAGGGAGTTTCCTTGACTCATTTCTATTATCCCTAGTGTTCTTCTGCAACTTTCTCTAAGATAACATTAAATAATTATAGTAGCTTTTAGTCTTATAATATAAACCATCACTATTAAGGAACATCTCTTCTATTATGAGGTGTTATATTGTTAGAATCAGAATGATAATTACTAGCTAGTAAGAACAACTATCCCTCATGCTTATCAATCAAAATTATTCAAGCCTAATAGGACCTTCTAGAAAAAAATTCACTTTATACTATCTAGATAGCAATACTTTCATCTATATAAAAAGTTTATATGAATTCTCTACCACATTCAAACATGCATAATTCAAAATAATGTTCTAATTAGAGTGTTATCTGCCATAACTAAAGTTATATAAGATATCACAATTGGTAAGTTATCAAAGTATAACAAATAATATGCATATATCCACACTTATGGAAATCCCATCTACTTATGCCTCTATCATACCACAAATAAGGTGTAGGATTGTATATGTTTGGGGATATTCACCATATTTTGAATTCAAAGGATAGTTTCATGACTATGGCAATATAAATATTTATTTTGTATAATAACATCAACTGCCAACATTATACTACCTTTTATTTATTTGTTCAAACAAGAATGAATTTATCAACATAAGTTGAGCATGAAAGAGTACAAATATCAATCAAGAGTGGAATGACTTTGGTCTATTTTTTATGTTTTATCATTGATTTATTGGAAATACCAAATAATGACTAGGAAACCCTTTGTAAGATTTAAAATGTAGTTTATAAGAATTAAAAAAACCTAAAGCGACTACAACAACCGTGTTTCATGACCCAAAACAATTTTCTTTTAAGAGAATAAATCCTCCCATCAAATTTCTTCAAGAATCCAATTTTGGGTGTAGAAAAGTAGATTGTCATTAATCATATAATTAAAAATGTATAAGTTATTTTAAAAAATATCTTTTTGGAACATATTTTTCCTTCATGGTGTTCCCTAGGGCCATATTTATTGAGGGATTTTTTCAAACATCACACGCACCTTGTCTAAGCTTCCACATTTTGCATACAAGTTTACCATATTTGTAGGGAGAGAGATTGTTATTATTATATTATTTTAACTATCATCTATTAGTTTTCTTACTTGGTGGACTAAGAACTAGATAGTTTATGTAATTTTTGTTAAACATTCACTTGCATGCCTCATAGCCAGTTTTGGGATAACAAATACTACATTGAACCAAATTTTAATAAGACTTATGAATAGTAAATAATTTTTCATCCCAATAATAAAAATACATATTTATTAGTAATATGAGCCATTTGCAATGGTGAGTACCTATTCACAATTTATTCATTGATAAGGTCATTACAGCAATCCTCACACCCTTAGATTGATTCTCCTATCATTTTCTTTCCCTCCCCCTCTCAACCAACGTGTTTTTTGGAGTTCTATAGCTCATTATCTTTGAAACATTATTCATCAAATTTCTTTAAGTTTTCAATATGGGTTTTGTCTCTAAATCAAAACCATCCATGTCTCTCAGTTGTTTGCTAACTCTAGGATTCCTAGGAATAGTTTGATGAGATATCAAATGACTTGGATCTTGATTTGGGAAGCCAATATCATATCCTACTATAGGACTTCAAAGTGATCAATGGAAATTATAACCCAAATAGTTATTCGAACATTTGAATGTCTCTTCTTCTTTCTTTTTCATCACTACATAGTTTAGGAAATTTTGAATCCTATCTTCCTTGGATATTGAACTTTCTTTAGAGGAGACTATAATCCCTTCTTTGCATCTCCCTTCCTCCCTCTCCTTTCCATCTCCTAAATTTCGTCTATTCTTATGCTTTGATGGAAGCCCATGACCTATTCAAAAGCCCTCACTTATACACAAGCAAGAAGGGAATAGTCAAAGGTTGTGGAGTCAATCGTTTTACACCTATTGATTCATTTTCTTGAAAGTTTCTAAAATATTTTCAATAAATCTATTTTGTTCATATCATGAAACCATGGTACTCCATGAAACACATTTTTTTATGTAGTAAAAGATGTGCATACCTTGCAGCTTGTCCAATACAATCATTGCAATTAGATTCCCTTCCCTCTCGTAATGCCTATACATATACCATTTCTCTCCATCCCCATTTCGTCCTATTTTATTTATTTTTCAATATAATTATTTCTTCTTCTTTTTTATTCACAATTTTCCACCATAATTCCTATACCTATACTATTACTCTTCATCCTCATTTCGTCCTATTTTATTTCTTTTTCAATATAATTATTTCTTCTTCTTTTTTCCCACATTGTCCAACGTAGAAGTGGCTAACACGGGGAATGTGACAAGGATATGCTTAAAAACTAAGGACACAATGTTTAGACACACACTGAGAAATAATATGAAGTTTACGTAGCTTCAAGTTTGGAAAGGTTAAAGGAATTAGGTTAATCCAACACTCCCATGTGACATGGACCCCCATATTTGCTTTCTATTCTTCCTTAAAACATATTTTGGATGAAAAAGTGGGAAGCAGATAAGTGAAAAAAATCATCGATTTTTTTTTATTTTTTTTTTATAATCATCGAAAATTGTTATTCAGTATTACAACAACACAATACAAATATGAACACTACTTTCTACTCAGCCCTTGCTAAAAAAGAAAAGACGAACCCTTCAAACAGATATTACAACACAAGTGTCGTAATCAAGCTGCTAATGGTCACTCAATTCCAGAATTTGATTCCCAAGATTAAACATGTCTATCAAAATGTGAAACCATGTCTGTGTTTTGACTGACGAGTCACTGGTCGCTTTTAATTTAAAATGGCCTTCAATAAAGAAAATGATATGATAAATAGTCACATTAGGCATCTAAAAAAATATCACTGTATCTTCTCACATAAATCAAATCAAATCTGTATGCAATATACGATTACTACAAAGACAAAAAAATATATATATATATATATATATATATATTTCTGTAAGCTTCTAAAAATGTTTTTCTTTCATGTTTGATAGTCTTAAAAATTGTTTTTCTTGCTATTACCAAAAAAAAACCTACATATAATAACTACTATTTTCTTTTTCTTCCTTTTTAAAAGGTCAGAGGCCTAAACAGCTTATAAGTAACTACTATTTTTAGTCTGCTCAAATAAAATGTCCCTCGTTAGAAAGCAAGAGTTCAGTAACTTCCAAAGTTCCGCCTCTGTTAAGCAAGTGTTCAGTAACTTCCAGAGTTCCCCCAAACTCTTCAGCAAATATTCATTGAAATGAATTATTTTCAGAGACCAAATCAGTAAATGATTTTACTGAAGGAGTTGGGAGAACTCAGGCAGTCCAGAACATAAGTAGTTCCATCCATGCAAACTCAGGAACAACATAAGTAGATCTATCCATGCAAACTCATGAACAACATATGGTTGATATATAGCCTTACCAAAGAGTATACATAAAATCTAGTGAACAAGAATACTTGATCGCCGAAAGAGTGTTGCATTGAACCTGGCCATCTTATTTTCAAGTTCATTGAATGTAGATGTCTTTTGGTAAAGAAACTACGCGGGAAAGAATCTGATATGATATGGGATAATCGTACCATTCACATCAGTAAATATTCACAGACATCAGTACGGGTTGAAGTACTTTCGAACAAAAGCAATTTGATTTGCATGTTTTTCATATCTAGTGGCGATGGCCCCATAGTGGTGCATTATAATTTTAATGGTTGATATGGAAATGTATGTGTTATGTTGGCATTACAAAAATTATATAATTAATACTGTCGACAATTTAAATGTCTCTTAAATATATATTATAAATAATTTTGAAAAAATAATTATTTTTGAACTAAAAAAAGGTGTTGATTAGAAATCAATATGTAGATCTCTAGTTGTTGAACAAATTGATATGGTACATGTTTATGTCAACAAATTGACATGATGCATGTTCATATCAACTTGTGTTAACCATCTACCTCACTATATTTTATGGAAATTTAATCAAATTTAATGGCACCTCACTACATTTAACTCACACACCACTACATTTATTTAACATGAGTTGTATGCTTTCCTATATCATGAGAATTAGCAATTGTAAAGTTTACACAAAAATGTATTAAATGTTACGCAAGAGTCCACCAACCACTATAAATTTAATAGAAGAACAATAGTTGCATAACTCTCTCATTTTTATTTATCTAGAAGTTGATTATAATTTATAGCTTTAGTAACATTCAACAATTCCCTACAAACCTAGAATCTAATTCGGCATCTAATTGGAACTAATGGACAATAAACTAAAAAAATTTAACACATCTAAATCTCTTTTTGACATATATATAACTCTTCTTGACACATATTTGACACGTAAACGATTCATTTATTATAGCCCTAGCCCTTCATAAAGAGGTAATTTTTCTTAGTAATTTAGCATCACTCTATATTACTAAGAATTCACTAAACTATCACATGAGTACATCGCTACCACTTTTGAAATCTCAAGCATCTCTCCTCCTCCAACACCTAAATAGAGGCATGTCAAAGAACCTATATCTCCTCTAACAAAATTTTGAAATATTCTTTGATGATCCCTAAATACCTAAAGTTTATTAAAAAAAGAATATTTCTTCATTAGCATCATCAATAATGTTATTAGTGAAGTTTGCTTCTTCATTACCATCAGGTTGTACTCTAATTAGATATGCAACACTTTTGCTACACTCCCAAGCATATTGTCCTTGCTTGCTACAATAGTAGTATTTCCCTATTTTTTTCCTTTCACAAAAAATGAGTTACCACTCATGGAATATATAATATTCCACAAATATTTCTCAATTAAGTGAAGTTTCATTTGGACCTTCTATGTGTGAAAATTTTCTCTTAAAAATTTATCGACATGCACTAGAGATATTTTCTAAAAAATTTAAAGAAGACTAAAAAATATAGAGAGAAAAATAAAAGAGTCTCTTTTCAAATATAAAATAATTCTTCCTATAGCAATGTGTTAGCCAACAATAATGCTCCTCTCTTTCTAGATAGGCTCACCAAATCCTTGCACTATTGTTCCAACGTATTGATCCTCTCTAAAAACTAAATGACTAGCTATCTCACTCTTGCACATGGATAATTAGAGGTAATATTCTACATAGCCCTTGTGCACCACCATTATCTTCTTGAAATTCATTCAAAGGAATGTTAAAAGGTAGCAACCCCACTAGAATCTAGCATGGTGATCACTTGATCATAGTCTATAGGAGCCACATCTATAATAATATAGAAAAAAATATAATAGGACTAGTGAATAGAATTCCCTCTCACCACACTTTATAATACCTCCTTGAACAACACTACTAAGAATCTTACCAACCAATAGTAGAAGTTAATGGGCTATTTTATCTAATGCAATAATAGAAGAGCAATAGCTACACAACTCTCTTTTTTATATAGTTGGAAGGTGGTTAAATTTATAGCTTTATTGAAGCTCAACAACTCCCTACAAACCTCAAATATAAAATGGCACCTAATTTAAAGTGACTCTCAACAAATCAAAATCTTTCAACATATCTATTTTCTTCTTGAAACATCTATAATGTGTATTAACACATATTCAACATATGAATAATTTAATTATTCATTATTATAAAATAACTCCCAAATAATAATGCATGTACATGATAATATGTTGTTTACAAGTGTATTTCAATGTTTTTAGTCCAAACTTACAAAGGTAATACTTGAGAAATATTTTTTTGTGTTTTGTCATTTTTTCTAGGGTGGCACTATGAAAATGGCCTTGTGTATCCTCCTTGATTCACAAGAGACATAACCATGGAAAGAGAATACAATGGTGGTCTTATAAAGTAGGAATTGAGTATGTTGGCTATTTCTCTCCCCCTGAATTATATATAATGGCATGAAGGATACTTTGCTATCTATTTTAGTAATTGGTAACAATATTATTGGCCCACCCCTCCTCACTAAAAAAATATGCACTTCATTTGCATAGTAGTATTTTCTTTGAAATTTTCTCATGGGGATGATTAGTAGCAATAAATCTTTGAAATAGATTTACATTTTTCCAAAAAAGGAATAGTATCTTAGAAACTAAATTCAATTTGCTACAAATTTTGTTCTTACATATTTTTCAAATTATGTTAATAGCTTATTCAAAATTTTATGTCAAATTTTCTAACTCTGTTTTTCTGAATTTCATTGCCACTTAAAGGCCTGGTTTGGACCCCCATGATCCAGCACTGACCCCCATCACTAATCATACCAATCTCATCAAATTCCTTGAAATCCACCTCAATATGAAGACAAGGTTAAACAAAAAAACTAGTAACAAGAGCCCCCATACAACAACACCCAACACCAACAAAATAAAACATCTCCTCCTCAATAAGAGAGTACTCCATCTCCATAGGAGCAACCAAAGGGAAATTTGGGTAGAGAGGGAAGCAACAACTCCTTATAAGAAGAAGCTTACACCAAACCCCAACACATTCCTTGTAAACCACCTCAAAAGGAAAACAAGAAAAAATAGAAACATGGGCACCTAAAGTCCTCACAAAACAACTCCCCCAACCCATAACACCAAACAACTCTCCCAAGAACTCCACCTCAATAGGAGGCATGAGAAAAAATATGCTCCACTCACCGAAGCCAAACCATGGGAACAATGAATTCCAACAAATAAACCAAAAACCCACCAGAGGGTTCCAAACCAGTATCATGTTATTATGATAAATTCTATCCATTTTTTCTCTCTTATTGATTTGTGTGCATGTCTTAAGGGGTACATGGAAAATCAAGCAAGCATATTGTTACTAATTGCTTTTAAGTTGATGTGTAGTTCACAAGTTAAATTTTGGATTATGGCTCCATTTATTCCTCTTTTAGTAATTTTTCCTAGAGTATTTATATAATTTGGTGTACAATATAGATTCACATGGATAGAAAGCTAGGAAAAATGTAATGGTTAAAGCCACATGCTATGCAATTTTCTCACTTATCCTGTATGTCCTAAGTATTTGGTTCTAGTGCAGGGTTTTGACTATTTTGGCACCCACTTTGACCTAAATTCTCAAATTGAATCTTAGAAATAGAACATAAACCTATTGGAATTCTTTAGATTTTAGACTATTAATTGACATCCTAGGGTCAAATTCATTATGGAGAAAATTAACTATATCATTTGTGTAGAATGTATTCAAGACTCTCCTATTCAAAATTTAAATCTCTCCTTGGGTTGAATCTAACAATCTTCTAAATATTTGTTATTGATCATTTACTAGGATAAACCATTCAAATTGTGCACCTAAGTCACATATTAAAGGACATCACAACTAGTTTATTTCAAAATCATAATGATCGTTGTTGCAATCATCATTAAGACAATCCCTCTTCATCTATCTATTTGAAATAATTACTCATCAATAATTCTTTAACTTTATGCATCAAGCCTTCTATCAACACTTGCTAGAACCCTAGTTCTTACACTAGGTTAAATTCTCATATCGATCACACTATATTCCATTTATACCAAATCTCAAGTATTAATCATCTAGAATCATTTTGCACACCAAAATCACTTGCATTCATGCTTGTTATTGTAAAAATCCTTAAAAACCATTGATTTTCAACACCACTCCTTTTTATCATAGGTCCAAACACCATGATGAATTTTTTTTGTATCCAAGTACCAAAGACCCTAAAGACAATAAGGTGAAATATATAATCAAAATTCATTTCTGCAAGTTAAAGGACAAATCTAACGAATAAAGGTCACTTCCTCATAATGGAAATGACTTATGAGACCATTTTAGATGCTTTGGATCTTAAGTTTTTAAACCCTCTAACTCTTTTATCTAAACCAATTCATTTACTATTACTTGTTTACATTTATTTATCCTATTTAATTATTTATGAAGATGTGATTTATTGCGTCACAATAGCTGTTTGATGTAATTATCTGGATGTTGTGTGTCTGCAAAGACTTAAAAAGAACAGATAGGGTGTTATTGTGTGGTTTTGTATTATATATATGATAGTGTCGTCGAGTGATGAATGGGCTTGTGGTATAATGTAATAATATTGAAATGCGTAAGATAACTGTGCATTCGGGTTGAAATGACCATGATGTAACTATTTCGGTAAGGTTTTTAGGGTTTGCAGATACTATTCAAATCTTTATGACAAATGGTATTGGTGTGATCGTTAGGAACTTACAATTCAGAACAAAAAAAATTATAAATTTGTATTTACAATTATTATTTTTTGGTTTCTGTAAAAAATCTCTAATAAACTTTTTATAAGCATAACATTCTCACCAGTAGATTTATAATCAATTGATAAGTTCTTCGACACACAATCAATTTCCTTCTGCTGCAAGTCACCCATCCCTAACAATTTTTTACATCGAGCTATATCTGCAAGTCACCCATCCCTAATTTCCTCATCTTATAATAAATCACAGCAGTATGATCCAAACCGGACTCGTTTTTATTTTTATTTTTCAAAGTGCCTCACTCAACATATATAAGATATATAAGATTATATACAATTTTAGAATACGATTCCAATTAAAAGACTTAAAATATCCCGGATCTTGTTTTTAGCAAAATGAAATTTATAAATCTAGAACCAGATTTTGTTCGCTCTGTCAAATTGTCTGGATAGGATTTTGTTTTCCTATGGGTATTTTAGGTTGAAATCATTTCAGTTGACAGTCAAGGATTGAAAGGTATTCAATCTATCAAAGTCCCCCACACACAATTTTGACCTCATCTGTTAAGATGTTGGGACCTTACATTCAGCAAGACCAAACACCCATTAACATAACTAACCAAATTTTAATTTTATATACCATTTGAAAACCATATACCAATATTTAGACTGATAACAAATGAAATGCAATGAAAAGAGTAATCGGTATCAAGGAAACAACACAACTATTACAACGTCATTTCCATATCACATATGTTAAGTAAATACAGAACATTCCAAGGAAATTTGGAAAAGAAACATGGGAACTAGCTTCTCCACACCCAGCTTGTTTCATATCTAAATCACTTCTGATAATAAAAACATCTATATTTTTTTCTATTTGATTTATATTTGAGCTGCTCTAAGAGCTTCTAACCTTCAATGAAGAAGGGATACAATAAATCTCATTCATAATAGGCAAGCCTTCAGTGACTGTAAAGCTCCCCAAACATTTTCAGCAAAAAACACTTATATGTCATGCTATAAACGTAAACCCATTTCTCTAGAAGCATCTGGAGGAACTCAGACGCATTACAGCATACACGATCAGTTTTCTTTGTGGCATATATCGAAATAAGAGGAAGGCTACAAAGACTAGAAGATTAGATGCATTGAACTTGGACCATTTTTCTGTACAGAGATAGTACATCGGGCAAAAGTAAAGACTAGATACATTCAATGTGGACCACTGAGGGTACTTTCTTTTAGGGAAAGGTTGTGGAGTGTATAATTATTCCTTTCTACAAACATCTAATTGTGCAAGACAGAATGGCCACAAGTAATCTAAAATATATTTTATGAAATTATAAAAGGAATGAAATTTTAAAGTAATAATCGACTAATTTAGAGCACAAGATTAATTAAACAAGGAATATAAGTTAAAGAGAGAAAAAATATTATCTAAATGGAGACACAAATTAAGATGAAAAAATTTCATTGTGAGTAAAAATCCTCCAAAATGTGAGTCAGTAACTTAAATACTTCAAAATGATAATGCACTAATGATCAAGCTCTTAGATTGTCTAAGATTCCTTTGAAGCATTTCAAAACTCTCCTCATGAGTAGTTTGCAACTCTCCAAAAGTACAGTCAAAATATGACATTAACCACTCACAAATACTCCCAACAACTGAGTTACAATGCTCTAAAAGCTCCATATACTCTCAATTTGACCTTAAGCATTTTATTATAGATGGTTAAGCACGAAGGAAGTTAAAACTAAAACCAAGGAGGAATAGGAAGAAGAATTCAAGAAAATGAAATGTGGAATGCCAAAGGATGCTCATGACTGTTCAAAACAAAAACAAAAAATGTTAGTGTAAAATATTATTTTTTAAAAATTTACTTTCAAGAAAGATGGGACTTTTTCAAGTTAGCCACCTATTACGAATTTATAGCTTCATCAAATTTCTTTGATCTAATACTTTATAACTTGTACATGCAAATTTGAAATAAGATGTATTTTTTTTAAAATTACATCATTTTAAAAGAAATTCAAGTATGTAATAATATTCAACTTTTGATTTGAACTAAACACTATTAATTTCTTTCAACATAATTACATTTACGAGGCTAACATAGAGTAGAACCAAATTTTTAAATAATTCTTCTCTATTTTGAAAAGGGTTCTACTTTTATACTATCAAACATATTATAAAATAGTGGTGTTTTTTCTTTAGGTCACTTCCATAATGCAAAAATGATCTCTACACTTGCAAATTCAATCATGAATTCATAGTTCCAACCCTTGTTGACATATATGATTTAAATACTCTTGATCCTCAAAAATTAGAATATCTCAAGTATCTAATTTGGAATTGAAAACTTGGTGACCTATCTATAGATATCATTGGATTTTTCCAGGTAAGGGGTTTAGCCGTAGTCAAACCCTTCAATCATTTTAATGATGTCTATAACTTTGAAATCATTTCAAATAAACTTTTAGAATGTATAGTTAATGTATATGTTGATGTAATGCAAATGCAATATTATTTCATGATGTCATAAGATGTTTCATTGATGTTCTATGGTCTTATATGGTACTAGATTATGCTTAAAATGAATTATGATTTTTTTGGTACAATGTTATAGCATACAAACCACACATTTCACACTCAAGTCAAGAAGTAGAAAAGAGGCTATCTTAGGCCCATTGTATTGCATGCAAATGATATAAATGAAAAATAGCATAAAATCAAGCCTACTCAAACCAAATACATGTAAACCTTAGAATGATCATGTATGATATATTGATAGATTGGATGTGCTTGCTTATGAATCCAATAGCATGATGTTATGATTGAGATGATTGAGAGATTAAATTGAATCATAATACTATGATGAGAGAAGATTATCAAATGGGATGGAAAGTCTCTCATTTATAGAATTTTTAAGAGGGAAATTAAGGATCAAGATGCATTGGTAATTGGATGGCTAGGATTGATTGAGGATTAAGGCTTGGAATGAAGTTGTAGTCATGTGACAAGTATCCCATGAGGTGTAAGAGATAGGTGTGAGGAATGAAGGGCTCACAATTGATGAGAGATTTCAAGAAAAGGGGATTGGACAAATGTTAGGAGGGGATTAATTAGAAAAGGTGGCTAGGAGTTCAATGAATGGGATTGGACATAAGAAATGGTATCAGGATAATATTTGGTGGGATTAGTTAAAAAAGGTATCTTGGGAGGAAAGTTTTATCTTGTTGCACATTTCAAGAGAGGTGGGGGATTTAAAATTGGGATTTATTTGTAAAGGGAATCTTATCACATGTGTACATGAGATTAGGGATTGATTAGCCTAAATTAATTAATTATATACTAATTAATTGATTTACCTGGATGATTTTTGGGATAAGGTTCAATTAATTAAATAAATATAAATTTATTTAATTAAGGTGGGGATAAACTTGAGGGGTTAAACTTAATTAAATAAATGTGAATTTATTTAATTAATGAGGGATAAATGTAAAAGGTTAAATTAATTAACAAATAATGATATTTATTTAATTAATAGCTAAAATAAGGTGAGATTAAGTGTGGTCAAGAATTAGCTAATTTAAGAGTATTTATTTTTGCCCCTCTTTGATATTAAATCATGATTATAAGGAGCGACATTCTATCAAAGAAGAAAAAATATAGTGGGTAAGAAAGGATGAGAACTAGTGACATGATGCTCCAGTTACTAGTAGGATGAGTAAGGATGGTGAGGAGATAGTGGTATGCCTCCTTCAGAGGATAAACAGGTTCCAATAACACATGTGTGCTCTTGAAATGGATGGGAGAGTTAAAGGGTAAAGGATGGAAGGAGATAGGGATCATGGATAGGAATTATATTGCAATGGTATAAGCAACCTAGATTTAATAATGTGCTTGATGTTATGCACCAAGTTATAAGGAACCATGATGATAGTGTGCCAAGTATTTAATCAAAAAGATCAAATAAAAAATATTTCTTATGATACCATGATATGGAAGACAATGATGACCCTATGAAAATATGATGCAAAGACCATGATAGATTTAGAAAATTATAACACACATAAGTAACAAGAAAGCATACACAAAAATATCCCAAAAAACAAACTAGGATTGTGCCCCTAGTCAAGCTAAAAACCAATTGATTTATTGATTGATTGATGAAGATGATAGAAATATTAATGATGAGAAAAACAACAGGATTGGGAAGGATACATCCCTATGATGATAATTTGATGAAATTTGACCCATGGATTATTAGAAAAATCAATGGATTATTTTGGATGATGAGCCAAATTACAATATTGGTTACATTGATTGGGATTGATTGCATTAGATGGATTGGAATTGAAATTTTATTATTGAATTAATGGAGAGAGGATAAATAGATTGCATATGATGGGATTTCATGGAGGATATGATGCTTAGGTTAGAGGAATAGATAGGAACCAATAACAAAGGAGAACCAAGGATTTGTAAAATATGGAAAGATTGAGGGATTCCTTGGATAGGAGAGAGAGGGATTGATTAGATGGATGATAGATTGGTGATAGAGTAGTAGGAGGAGGGAGCTCCAAGGAATATGTTTGAAAGGAATAAAATGAACCACACAAATTGGAATGTCTTTGTGAATTGATGGTGGGAAAATATGCATGGGATGGAAGGATGGTACATAAGGGATGTGTATGGTAGAGGAAGTAAGGTTTGAAATATCCAAAGATAATTTGAATTCAATTGAGAATTCAAGTAATAATACTTGGTGTGAAAAACCTATAGCATTATGAGAATATGAATGGATAAAATGACAATCTTGTGAAAGGATATGTTTGCCTCTAAAATTAACCTTTTATTCAAACCAAAATGAGATATATAATTTCAAGAGATCTCAATAGTCACCACAACATTTTGAATTTGAAATGAATAGTTGGATGTGAGAAAATAACTAACAAGACTATTTTTTTCAAAAAACCATATGAATTTAGGTAACTTGGAGGGGTCATAACTTGCAATATGTTGGTTAAAATCTAGAAGTTTATTTATATTGATGGAAAGATATCCAACAACTCTAATTTCAATCCCTTAAAAATGAGAAACGACAATAATTTTGAGCACAAATTCACTTTGAAGGCCTTTGAAAATATGATTTAGTAAAATATAAAAAATACGAAAAAATTGAATTTTTAATATTTTTCATATCTACTTGTGCCAACACCTCCAAAATTCTCCAACCTCCCCCTTTCCAATGCTCTATAATAGATGAGGAAAACATGTGGAAATTTTCTCTCTACGTAAACTACTTGCTTTGTTGAGGGAGTTGTGCTTGAACAACCCGATAGAGCTCGAGATTTTCTTGTAAGGAAAATTAGATGCGGAAAACAATTCTCCTAACGTCAATACCTCAGGAAAGAATGCAGATACACTTTAAAATTTACAATTACAGTCAAGTTAAGATGCACTATGAACCAAATTATAGAAACAGAGTTTGACAATCACACTAGAACACCAGATATACGTGGGAAATCCCTTACGGGAGAAAAACCCACCACACCAAGAGAAATCACTTTGTATTATAGTAATAAGGATTACATACAATTGTCAGACTTATCTTTTTGGTGTTTGATTTATAGCAGCATTCACCATTAACAATATTGCATAGGAACCTTCTCTATTTACAGTTTTTACAAAATTGAATTCACACTGATACAGTTCAAACTCTTCACACTCCACTGTTGATTGAACCAACCGATTACAATCTGCAATCAAAGAGTATAACTCTGTTGTTCCATGTCCGTTGAGATTCCTCACAGAACTATCACAACGAATAGACTCCCAATGGTTCCAATTCGGCTCCTCTAATTCATCCACGAGACTCCACATAGGACGGTCTTACTCGGTCAACAAAATTCGCAATGTATTGGCATCTCGCTGAGACACTAATAGTGTCTCGCTGATGCCACATAGACTTCATATCGATGTCGCCAAGAGACTCTGTTATTGTTAAGACATTCTATTGAGCTCCATGAGTTACACCGAGTCACCAAGCAGTCGCCCAAACCTATCGCATTCGCCAGGAGATCATAGTGAGTCACTCAAGGCAATACCGAAGTCCCCAAACATACCGAGCACCAAGTAGAAGTTGGCAAGACTCACATCTATCACCGAGAGTTCATACCGAGACATAAAGGTTACCCCAAAGTGTTCACCCATTGCCAAGACATTGCCCTTCGCTGAGAGAACATACCGATCTCCATATGTTACCCCGAAGACTCCAACATAAAATAATGTCAGCAAGACCTTCAACATTCGCTAAGATGTCTTCCCGAGACCAACAGTTACCCCGATAGCCATCGGCTATCGGCAAGACATTCACCATCGCTAATAGGTTTCTCTGATCGCTTTGAGTTACACCAAAGAACGTTTGGATGTGTCCCCTGTCGACAAGACATTAGCTTTTTCCAAGACTTCATAACGAAGCCTTAGTGTTACATCGATAATTCCTGAGTGTGTCCCTGTCGGCATGACTTTCATCTATCGCTAAGACCTTTCTCTGAGACTCTTTGTTACAGTGAAGACAACATATGAATTCCTATCGGTAAGAAATTCACTGTTCGCTGAGACTTCTCTCTGAGTGTTGAAGTCACTCTGAAACCCCAGTTGCCATGAGTCTCTCTGATTCATGATTGAATGGCTTGTCAGCCAGAGGTCTCCCGAGCGCTATGAGGTCATAACGAGTACTCCTTGTCACAACGATAGACTCCACAATAACCGTTTAGCAATACTCCTGCAAGGTCATAGCGACCTGTGCAAAACATGATGAATCAAACTGCTAGTCGGTCAGACAATGAAGATGTCACACCGACTTGGCTCTAATGGAGGTTTCAGCCTGTATTGTTTGAGGCACATATTTCCAACAATCTCCCACTTGAAGAAGATCATACAGGCACCTCTAGAGCACAAATAATACTTATTGAAAATCATGGGCACTAAGGCCCATTAAACTGGCACACCTCCTAAACTTGTCTGTGCTCATTGGCTTCGTCAATGTATCTGCAACATTCTCCAGAGTGTCAACCTTTTCCAAACTGACCTTTCCATCCTCCACCATATCTCGTACAAAATGGTACTATACATCTATATGTTTCATTCTGGCATGGAAAGTTGGGTTCTTTGCCAGAAAAATTGCACTCTGACTGTCACAAAAGATAGTTATTTCCCCTACATCAAAACCAATGTTAGAACACAAACGTTTCAACCATACATCTTCTTTACAAGCATGAGTAGCTGCCATATATTCAGCTCTGTAGTGGAAAAAGCGACTACAGCTTGTCACTTGCTCATCCAACTCACTGCACCACCATTCATCATGAAAATGTATCCACTGGTGGATCTCCTACTGTCAATGTCCCCTGCCCAATCAGAATCTACATAACCACGAATGTTGGGAGTCCTCTGTGATTCATCTGAATTCCCATTATAACACAAAGCATATTCTAAAGTCCCCTTCAAATATCTAAATACTCTCTTCACAAGATCCCAATGTATTCTTCCTAGATTAGCCATAAATCAACTAAGAACTCCCACTGCTTGGGCAATGTCTGGCCTTGTATAGACCATTGCATACATAAGACTGCCTACAGCACTAGCATAGGGCACACTAGTCATGTCCTCCATCTCAGTAGGAGATTTTGGACAGTCCTTAATAGATAGCTTTGTTCCCTACATGACTGGAACAACTAACTGCTTGCAATCATTCATACAAAATCTCTCAAGAACAGTCCTAATATACTTACTCTGACTGAGCCAAAGCTTTCTATTCTTCCTGTCCCTGGTTATCTCCATTCCTAGAATATACCTTGTTGCACCAAGATCCTTCATTTCAAACTTAGCAAACAACTAAGACTTAAGATCATAAATCATTAGCTTTCTATTTCCTATGAACAACATGTCATCAACATAAAGAGCAATAACAAGCACTTGATCACTTTCAGCTTTATAGTATACACAGTGATCAGATTTTGATCTCACAAAGCCTAAAGATAATACATAAGTATCAAATTTTTGGTACCACATTCTAGGTGATTGCTTTAACCCATACAGAGACTTCTTTAATTTGCATACCAGTTTTTCTTTACCTTTCTCAACAAAGTGCTCAGGCTGGGACATATAGATTTCTTCTTCAAGATCACCATGAAGAAATGTTGTCTTCACATTCATCTGTTCAACCTCTAAGTCATACGCTGCTACAAGTGACAATAGAAATCTAATGAATGTCAGCTTTGCTTCAAGAGAAAAGATTTCCCCGTAATCAATTCCCTCTACTTGGGAATAACCCTTTGCAACCAGTCTTGCCTTGTACTTTTCTATACTGCCATCCAGACCAATCTTTTTCTTAAATACCTATTTGCAACCCATAGGTTTTTTGCCTTTAGGCAAGGGCACCAAACTCCAAGTTTCATTTTTATCTAATGACGCCATTTCTTCATTCATGGCTTCGAACCAAGAATCTGAATTAGACATTTTAAATGCCTCCTTTACAGTCCTAGGCTCATCAGTGCTAGAAATCAAGGCATAGGCATAAGTAGAATCAATTAATGAGAACCCATACCTATCTGGTTGTTTCCTTTCTCAGGTTGACCTCCTCACTAGTTGAGGCTGAGGTTCTTATTCAAAACTTTCAGAACTGCTTGAGCTCTCCTTAGTTTTAGGTACATTTTGAATCTTTGATTCCTCTTTCTCTAGTGTAGGAGGAATTGCTGCTACATCCTTACTATTTTCTGACTTTTTCTCTGACTGCAGATCCAAGGTGGAAGGTTTCAACTCATGAAAGATTAAACTTCTGTTGTATACAACCTTCTCTGTAACAGGATTCCAAAGCTTGTATCCTTTAATGTTAGCACTATAGCCAATAAAAATACACTTGATAGCCTTGTTCTCCAACTTATTCTCCAACTTAGATCTTTTTACATCTGGCACATGTGCATATGCCTCACAGCCAAAGACTTTAATATGTATAAGAGAGGGCTTCTTACCAGACCACGCTTCCAAGGGTGTCTTCTCAACAAGAGCAGAGTTTGGAGATTGATTAATTAAGTAACATGCAGTAGCAGTAGCTTCAGCCCAGAACTTCTCTTCCAAACCAGCACTACTAAGCATACTTTGTGCTCTCTCCATCACTATCCTATTGAACCTTTCTGCAACTCCATTGTGTTGTGGAGTATAAGGTGTAGTCTTATGTCTTTTGATTCCATGGTCTTTATAGTATCTTTCAAATTCATTAGAACGGAATTCACCACCATTATCAGTCCTTAAGCATTTTATTGTTTTACCAATCTGATTTTCAACAAGATTTTTAAACTCCTTAAATCGACTGAACACTTGTGATTTACTTTTCAAAAAATAAATAAATGCTCTTCTTGAATAATCATCAATGAACGACACATAGTATCTTGATTTAGACAAAGAAGGAACATCTACTGGACCAAAAACATCCAAATGAATATAGTCTAACAAACCAGAAGATTTATGAGGACTATCATAAAATGAAACATGATGCTGCTTTCTATATATACAGTGTTCACAGAATTCAAATTCCAGATTACAATCTTCAAGCCTCTCAACCAGGTTTTTGTTTTTCAAGGTTTTAAAACATTTTTCTCCTATGTCCAGCCTAACCTATGATGCCAAAGCATAGTCTTCTCTGCAGGAAGTTTTACTTTCGTAGAGTTTACATAATTAGGGATTTTTCCCTCTTTACCTCCATGAGCATTTTTTAGTGACTTCAAACAGACACTGTTACATTGAATAGCTTGTGCATCTAGCTTGTACAAGGTACCAATTCGAGCACCTCTAGCTAGCACCATTGAACCTCTAGTCATCTTGCAGCCACTTCCCGAGAACAAGACTTGCTCCGATATCATTAAGCTTATTGACAGAAAGTAGATTCCAAGCCAAACTTGGTATGTGCATAACATCATTGATCCCCTTTATTCTGCCATCAGGGAATTGGATTCTAACTCTTCCACAGCCAAAAATTTACAAAGTTGAATCACTCGCCAAGTACACCTTTCCACCATCGTATTCTTCATACTTTGTGAACCATTCTCTGTGAGATGTCATGTGGAATGATGCTCCAGAATCAATTAGCCAGACATCATATGATGCCTATGTAGCCAAGGCTGCAATGAAGGCATCACCATCACTATGAGAAGAACCATTATCAAAAGAGCCCTTCTTCTTTTCCTCCTCTTTACAATCCTTTCAGACATGACCAAGTTGCCCATAGTTCCAGCACTTCACCTTGGACTTCTTGCCAGGAGATTTTGATCTCCCCTCTGATTTCGATTTGGACTTCTTGCCCTTCTTCTTGCCTTTCTCCTTTGACTTTCCTCTGACAACAAGAGCCTCATTCGCCATCTCAGAAGACTTCCTTCTCATTTCTTCTGACAGCAAAGAACCAACAACATCTTCCATCTTAAACTGGATGTTGTACTCTATAGCCTTCACCAGATGATCCCAAGAGTCTGGCAAAGAACACAAAGAAGCATACAATGATCTTCTTCTTCACATTTACACCAATAGATGTTAATTGTGTGAGAAGCATGTTAAATGCATTCAAATGATCAGCTACAGACCCTCCTTCCTGCATCCTCAAGAGTAGAGCTTCTTCCTCAGGAACACTTATTCACCAAAGATTTCTCCTAATAAATAGACGCCTCTCTTCCACAAGGAAGAGGCAGTCTTCTCTTCATGCACATTGAGAAGAACCGAGTCTACCAGATAGAGCCTTATCAGCCCCTTAGATTTTCTATCTACAAGGTCCCATTCTTCTTGCTTCATGCCTGTAGGTTTAGTTCCAGACACAGTAATCCAAAGATCTCGATCTACTAAGAGATCCTCCATCTTGAGTTTCCATAACTCAAAGTTACTGTCATTGAATTTCTCTATTTCAATCTTTCCAGATGAACTAGACATCTTAATCTATAATTAGAAAATAAAAAATCTCTACAAGACTCCCACTAAACAAAATTGACACAAAAAACCTAATGTACCCCCAAGGATAACACAACTGGCGAGGCTCTGATACCACTTGTAAGGAAAATTAGATGCGGAAAACAATTCTCCTAACGTCAATACCTCAGGAAAGAATGCAGATACACTTTAAAATTTACAATTACAGTCAAGTTAAGATGCACTATGAAACAGATTAGAGAAATAGAGTTTGACAATCACACAAGAACACCAGATATACGTGGGAAAACCCTTACGAGAGAAAAACACACCACACCAAGAGAAATCACTTTGTATTACAGTAATAAATATTACATACAATTTTCAGACTTATCTTTCTGGTGTCTGATTTACAGCAGCATTCACCATTAACAATATTGCACAGGAACCTTCCCTATTTATAGTTTTTACATAATCAAATTCACACTGATACAATTCGAACTCTTCACACTCCACTATTGATTGAACCAACCAATTACAATCTGCAATCACAGAGTATAACTCTGTTGTTCCATGTCTGTCGAGCTTCCTCATAGAACCATCGCAACGAACAGACTCCCAATGGTTCCAATTCGGCTCCTCTGATTCATCCACGAGACTCCACATAGGATGGTCTTACTTGGTCAATAGAATTTGCAATGTATTGGCATCTCGGTGAGACACTAACAGTGTCTCACTGATGCCACATAGACTTCATATCGATGTCGCCAAGAGACTCTGTTATCGCTAAGACATTCTATCGAGCTCCATGAGTTACAACGAGTCACCTAGACCTATCGCATTCGCCAGGAGATCATAGCGAGTCACTCAAGGCTATACCAAAGTCCCCAAACATACCGATCGCCAAGTAGAAGTCGGCAAGACTCACATCTATTGCTGAGAGTTCATACCGAGACATAAAGGTTACCCCAAAGTGTTAACCCATTGCCAAGACATTGCCCTTCACTGAGAGAACATATTGAACTCCATATGTTACCCCGAAGACTCCAGCATAAAACAATGTTGGCGAGACATGTAGCTCTCGCTAAGACTTCTCACTGAGCTCTATGACTTATCCCAAAAGCTTCATCTGTTGCCAATAGTAATACCAAAAATTTCACAAGATGTTCCTGTCGGTGAGACCTTCAACATTCGCTAAGACATCTTCCCAGGACCAAGAGTTACCCCGATAGACATCGGCTAGTGACAAGACATTCACCATCGCTAAGAGGTTTCTCCGATCACTTTGAGTTACACCGAAGAATGTTTGGATGTGTCCCCTGTCGACAAGACATTAACTTTCGCCCAAACTTCATAACGAAGCCTTAGTGTTACATCGATAACTCTCGAGTGTGTCCCTGTCGGCATGACTTTCATCTATCACTAAGACCTTTCTCCGAGACTCTTTGTTACGGGGAAGACAACATATGAATTCCTGTCGGTAAGACATTCACTATTTGCTGAGACTTCTCTCAGAGTGTTGAAGTCACTCCAAAACCCCAGTCGCCATGAGTCTCTCTGATTCATGATTGAATGGCCTGTCGGCTAGAGGTCTCCCGATCACTATGAGGTCATAATGAGTACTCCTTGTCACAACGATAGACTCAACAGTAACCGTTCGGCAAGACTCCTGCAAGGTCACAGCGACCTGTGCAAAACATGATGAATCAAACTGCTAGTCGGCCAGACAATGAAGATGTCACACCGACTTGGCTCTAATGGGGGTTTCAGCTTGTATTGTTTGAGGCACATATTTCCAACATTTCTATCATAGATATTTTACAAGAACCGCAATAATATGATCATTTTCAACTAGAATAGTATTCTTTAGATTTATTTCCACATTCTGAATTTTCTTAGCAATAGTTGTAGTATTCAACAACATTAGAAAGTATGAGAGCAACAATTCAACATTGAATATGGGAAGTAGCCCCAAGACTAGAAGTAAATTTAGTTCAAAACCATAATCACAAACTTGTTTGATTATAGTGCATGGCTCATACTAAAGAGGTTGAATCTTTTGACGTGGTCCCTGAAGTCTCCCTTTCTATAGATGAAGCCAAAATTTATCTTTGACTTGAAAATTATGAGGTGTATGATGTTGATCTCATCGCTCCTTGTATTTTTAGTTTATACTACAATATCTCATGATCCTACTGCTATGTATGGTGAATATTTTCATAAAATTTGGATGTTCTTTCAATCTCCTTCTCTACATGTGGTGATAGCTTATTGGTCATGGTTGGGACTACAACATCCAAGGGAGCTAGTGGTCGGTATTCAAGACATACCTCAAAGGGTTGTACCCTATGAATTCATGTATTATATGACTATAGCTATGTTGCACATATGGTAGAATTTCATCCCATGTTCAAGTATTTTAAGAAAGATACATTTACAAAATGTGAATTATCACATTATTTACCACCTCAACCTACCCATCTTTCTATGGATGGAATGTAGTGGACTTAGTGACCTTGGTGACCATAATAGCCTAAAGTGTAGACCAAAAATTGATAATGAATTTTCTATCTCTATTAGAGATAATACTATGTGGCAATCTAAAGTGAGACTAGAGATGAGAAAATAAAATATTTGTATTCTCTTCCACTAAAACCTTCTTGTTGTAGGAAATCATGATAGCCATTTTCAAAAACCTATCTATCACCACATACACATAATCATGATTTTATTTAGTAGTCTAGGGATACCAAACATGAATTCTATTGAGACTGATTTCTAAGGTCAATTAGTGGTAAGAAGAGGCATATACATTCCTTCCTTACAATTTGCAAGCTTCACAATGGAAAATTTTGTATAATACTAAATATAGGAATGAATATCATGTTGAATTTTGGGCTAATAAAATACCTTTGAAGAGAAAAAAATAGTTTTCCCTATTCCTAAGTGTCCACCAACACAACTGCAATGTGCTTCTCATATCATATTTTTTTGTTCCTAATAGGAACACATATGTGGCCCTTATGAAAAAGAATATCAACATGAAATTAAAAACCAAGGAATTTATTACCCTCTTTGAGCCTATTGTAGGCATCATAAAAATAATTATCATTGAACCATAAAATTTGAGCCAAGTTGTTGTTTGTTGGCCCAAGAATCTAACACCACAGTTAGTGCTACAACCAAAGGTATACTCAAGCAATCTATAACTTTTTTTGCTTCCCTTATTGTGGTAAATATTGATGTAAAAATTTTGCAAGTAGGCTGACCATCTTTGATATCTATCATTGTATAAAATCCCTTATGTCTACAAAAATTGCAAGGGCTTGTGGTCTATATGAACATTTGATAGTCTCATTTCCCAAAATTTGGTGCTTCCATTGCTTGTAGGCTTACATAATATTATAAATTTATTTGTCATATATAATATATTGGCATACTACATCAAAGAATTATTCATTGTTGTAGGCCACTAAATGGCCATGTTGTGTGAGAACTACCCCAAGAGCATACTAAAAGGTATTTATGTCATTTTTGAAAGGTTTTTGTAGGTTTAGAAGTTCCAATACTAGTGTTGAACATAATATTTTTTTCAATTCCATAAATTCTCCTTGTTGCACTTCTATCCAAATAAATCTTTCTTCACCTCCTTTGAGTATTTGGTTCATGGTGCAAGCCAAGTATGAAAATATGAAGACACACCTCCGATAGAAATTATCCACCCTATTGTAAATTGTTATCATTGATGACAAAAGGGAAAAATAGTGTCATTGATGTCAAAGCTCTACATTATGGGAGATTCCTACTTGGTATGGTTTGTTCATGTCTACTCATGGCTTAGGAATAGTTTCTACATGAAAAATGGCAGTTTAGACCTCTTTGGATAACATCAGGGTTAGGATTTCATGCTCTACTAGGGCTTTTTCCCAAATTCTCCAAAACCTAAGTGTTTTGTCTAGGCATGCACTTCATTATAAATTTTTTTTAACTTGCTCTAGGTCATTCTCAGTTGCTTAAGTTACAACATAAGCCCCTAGGAATCATTGGTTTATTGGCCCCATGCACTACCTGCCTTAGTTTAAAAATATTTTTCCTAAGCCTAAATTCCTTACTTTGGCGATAATTTTTAATGATGTCAGTAGGACTAATGGTGCACTTTCGCTCACCCATTGGAGAAATGAAGAGCCCTAGTTTTGGGCTTGTGGTTGCATGGAATGGTGACAAGTGGTGATATTCTGCAAGCATATGCAAAGAGAGAGAAGGAAGAAAGAAATTCTTATTAAAGTGTAGGTAGGTGACATATATAAAAGATGGGCCCAAAAAGGACAGTGTGTTGTGTAGATACAACACATGTTGTGTGTTTTCTTATCTACAACATTTATGGATAGTCCTATTTCTAGTTGTGTGGTGTTGCGGAAGGTTGGCATGTGGAAGTTTTTTTGTGTGCTCATAATAAAAAAGAGAAGGCAAGAAAAATTTATGCATTGTTGTAGGTGGTCAACATGTGGAAGTGTTCTACATGCCTACAATTAAAATAGAAAGAAAGGAAAAATTCATGTGGTGCAATGGAAGGTTGGAACATGTCTAGGACGAATTATCAATGTTAGATCAGATAGCTACCATGCAGTCACAAAGAAATGAGGGAAGGTTGTGTAGAATCTTAGAATACTGACATGTGGTCGTGTTTTGGTTGTCCACAAGGAGAAAGGAAAAGAGGAGAGAGAACACTATGAGGGTTTAGAATGTTGACACATGGCCATGTTGTTCTTGTCTACAAGAAGAAAGAGAAAGAGGAGAGAGAGAATTGTGGGGGATTATAATGTTGACACATGGCCATGTTCTACTTGTCTGTAAGAAGAAAAGGAAAGATGAGAGAAATTATTGCAAGGGCATGGAATGACGACACATGTCCAATACTTTTCAATGATAACTCTATGGATTTGCGTAGGATCGATGCATGTTCATGGTGATATATGTTGAGATAATTTTCAATGTGGTATTTACATTC
>VDFB02106318.1:0-40968 GCA_007258455.2 Sequoia sempervirens | reverse complement strand
GAGGATCGAGAATGAAGAGCACTCTCAAGTGCTTCTATCACTCTATAGATCCAAAAATCTATGTGGGGCTAGACAAGCTAGTTTCTAGAGTCCAAACTACACCTTAGACAACTCTTTATCCGAGGATGGCAGCGCGAGTCTGGGACGACAGTGCGGCACGCTGGCATCTCTCTAGCGCGCTAGTGTCTGTATGACCAGAAAACATAAAATGTAGTAAGAAAACCACTAGAAGCCTACTAACAGCCTAGCTAACTAATTTTGACAAAACTACCGTATCGATAGCATGGAAAAGTAAAGTATGAAAATGGTAAAGCAGGTAGATAAAAATAAGGCGATAAATATCAACTCACTGAAACACCAGTTCACCAGCGAGCTCCATGCACACATTCACCTACACATAAGCAAGAAGGGAAATTTTTTGGGGTCGTATAGGGTTTTCCCTTAGTCAAACCCCCACTTTGGTGTTTCCACCTCCACCAACAACCAGAAAAGCAATGGAGTAGAAGGTATGATAAAGGAAAGAAGGAAGAGCATATTGAACACTACAAAAGAATGCTACGCTACTCTATCAAACCAAAAAAGGAGAAGTGAAGTGTTACTACCTCCACCCAAAGGCTCTCAAGGCCAATGAAGGGAGAATGCAAGCAACAAACTTGGGAAATTCGCCATAGCCCCAACGGTGACAAAGGGAGGTCTCGCAAGACTCCAAGATCACAACTTCTATGGTAGCACCACATGAACAAAGATGGAGTGAGTGGAGTCACAAGCCACTACAATGCTCAGTAGAGTTGTTTAGATTGCTGGAATTGTGAATATAATGCTTAAGAGAATGTTGAAGATCATGAAGTGCTAAAAGGATGAAGTGACTGTGAAATGAATGCCTTTGAAGAGAAAAAAAGAGAGGGAAAAAAGCCATTTTTTGGGTTGGTTGGTCACAAAGAGGTGTTACAATTCATCCCAATGAGGATTGTAACATCCCTATGGAATCCAGGGCAAGCATCAGTTAGGGATGACAATGCGTCGCGTAGATGTTCATGTGCCACGCTTGTGTCCCTGATGAAAATTCAACCATCGACACACAAAACACGTGCCAAGTGGATGGAAGGTAGGAAAGTGATGTGGAATTTTTCCTTCAAGTTTGATTGTGATGCAGAGGAAAGATAGAGCTTAGAAAAACTTGACTAACTCAAGGCATTCCCTCAAGGACTTCATAGGCAGCAACAAAAGGGGCATCTTAGTACACCTTGTCACAATTGATGATTTGGGTTTTAGATTATTCATATGAAGGTAAACACACCAATGGAAGGTGGGGCAACAAAAAATCATGGGAAAACACTATTACAATACCTTTCAACACCTTAACTAACTCCATGCATCAAGACACAATGACAACACCTTAATCATGCAACCAATCTTGAGACTTGCAATTTTGTATTGCTCAACCTTCAAGGTGAAATGATTCAATAAACTAGGGAAGACCATTAAGGAGTGTTCAAATCCTCAACACAGACTTGGATACTTCCTTCCAATATTCTAAATGTGATTCCACTAAGTATTCAATTCCTAGACTCAAGGGAAGATCTTAACATGCTTGAAAACCAACACATTTCTTATGATTGTTTAACTAGATCTCCTAGGGTAGTCACAATGTGACTTATAAAACCATTCAATAATGTTATAAAACCACTTGTACAGGTCTATAAGACCTCTCACTACACTCCCATAATGCTTCCCACAACAAACCAATAAGATTCAATCCACAAATTCATGAGTTAACTCTTCAATGTTTTCCTTTATGTCTATCCTATAACACAGTCAAGAATAGATCTGCTAAACTAAAACAATATTAAAAAGATAGGATTCTGAAACTTTGGGAACATGATATATATATAAAAATAAAATTTTTGACAAAATTTCATGATTTTTCACTATACGGATTTCAAGATATGATCAAAACAAGTTGACTAGAAACCCTAGGTAGGGTTTTTGACAATTTTTACAAAAATGCAATAACTCCCTCAAAACACAACGAAAATCAATGAAAAAATAAAAATATTCACATGTATCTATACTCAATCAATTCTTGAACCAATATATAGGCTGTACACAATGCAAGAATATGACCTAAAACATTGGTAACCACAGAAAACCAAATTTTAGTAAAAATGCAATAACTTGCTCAAAACTCAATGAAAATGGATGTCACAAAAAAAAAAAAAACTAGATTCACAAAAATACTTCATGCAATTGATTTTAGGTTGATATCTAGGCCGTACAATCCATATTAGAGGATAAAAGTTGCTGCAACATTGAAAAAACTTAGTAGAAACTTTCTTCCATTCATTCCAAATTACAAAAAAACAACTCCTCCTTGCATTCGACCATGCACCCTTATTCTTTCCTTTTCAATTAGTTACAAACATTTTCTAACTTGTTTTTAATTTTTCCTTGATTTTTATTGCCACTTGCCAAAAGTTGCATGGCAATTTTTAGCAACTTTGACAACTTTCAACAATTTTGACAACTTTCAAACCCATGACCCATAACTCACCAAAGATGGATTAAATACATTGAAAATGGTCATAAATGATCATTTTGGACCTTAAAATCATTAATCACCTAAAAACCCAAAATTACAAAAATGAGCAAAATGGAGCTCCTAGTGCCCCTGCACCAGAAAACCACCTTTAGGTACCAAGCTCCCAGTCTTATATTTGAAATAAGCCTTGTATAATAGGTAGCCTCTAAGTGGAAGATGTCTAACTAGGGTGGGCCAAAATTGATCTAGGGAGAAGCTCCCATGTGACACCAGTGGTTTGTATCCAATATTTTTGTATAGTGTACATAGTACCCTCATGGGGAAACTTCAAGAATTTATGGATAAATAAGGCAATTGCATTCATAGAGACTAGCCACGAGATGCCTAGTCTAACTCTGAAGAGGTTAGATTCGGGTATCACTAAAAGAGGGACTTCCAAATTTTTAGGTCCAACTAGGATTGAAAAATAAATGGAACCAATGAGCGTAACATAAATTCCATCATGTGTGTGAAGTGTGGTCTACGATTCCTCATATTTCTCCTTATACAATTTGATTTTGGAAACCAATATAAAACTAGTTAGATATCAAGGTAGGCCTGCTAATAAAGTGTTATGGAAACTTTCAATGGATGAGCACGAGACAATCATAGATGCATTACAAAAAAGAGAGGATGAATATGGTACAACAGAAGAAATAAATACAGGTAAGTATATATCTATAAATATTTAATTGATAGTCTATGTATAGTTAAAAATTTCTCACATAACTTAGAATCAAGGATCATGTGTATCTCCCCTTAATCCATCTTCTTATGTTAGTTTTAAGTCTTTTCCTAATTATAGTTAGATAATTTTTTGTTTCAGGTCTCCCAAAACTAGATGCATTACAAAAATAGAGGATGCATATATGTTACAATAGAATTTGAATAAATATAGGTAACTATATAGTTATATACAATTAATTGATAGTCAAAATATAAAGCTAAATAATTCATTGTCATTTTATAAAAAGTCTAGAATTTATTGCATATCCCCTTAAGTCATTCCCTCTTAGGTCCCCTTAAGTCATCATTTAGTATATACCCTTTTAATCCATATCCTATTTATAAAACTAATAAATTATCACATGACACATAATTTGAGTCAAGGCTCTTGTATCTCCCCTTAAGCCATCCTCTTTGGACCCCTTAAGTCATTTCCTTAGCTACCCTTAATCTATCCTCTTGCATCCCCTTAAGTCATTCTCTTAACTCCTCTTAAGCCATCCTCTTAGGACCCCTTAAGCCATCCTCTTTGGACCCCTTAAGACATATCCTCTTAGGTACCCTAAACCCATCCTCTTACGTCCCCTTAAGTCATTCTCTTATCTCCCCTTAATCCATCCTCTTAGGACCCCTTAATACTTATCCTCGTAGGCATCCTAAATCCATCCTCTTGCATCCCCTTAATTCATTCTATTGTTGAAGGTATAAGGTTTAGGGTAGAGTGTATAGGTTTTATGACCTAGGGCTAAATCTAGGGTTTAGAGTTGAGGCTAAATGATATAGTGTATATGGTTGAGGGTATATCATTTATGATTGAGTGTACAAGGTCGAGGGTTCATCCCCTAGGCTTTAGGGCCTAAGGTTGAAGGATATGGTTTAGGGTTGACAAGATGCTTCGAATAATAAATATAAACAATTAAGATGAAAATTAAATGATGATAATATGCTTAGAATAACAAATCTAAACACTTAAGATATTGTTGAAGGATATGGTTTAGGGTTGAGGGTATAAGATATAGGGTTTAGGGTTTATTCAATATGGTTGATTATTTATTATATAGGCCTTAGGGCCCAAGGTTGAGGGATATGGTTTAGGGTCAAGAGGGTATATAGTATAGGGTTAAGGATTGAGGGTTTAGCTTATATTATTTAGGGTCCAGGGTCCAGGGTATAAGGTTTAGGGTAGACTTTATAGGTTTTATGACCTAGGGTTTAGTGTAGGGTTTAAAGTTGAGGGTAAATGATATAGTGTATAGGGTTGAGGGTATATCGTTTATGATTGATTGTAGAGGGTTGAAGGTTCACCCCTAGGCTTTAGGGCCTAGGGTTGAGGGATAGGGTTTAGGGTTGACAAGATACTTTGAATAACAAATATAAACAATTAAGATGAAAATGTAATGATGATAAGATTCTTAGAATAACAAATCTAAACACTTAAGATATGGTTGAGGGATATGGTATAGGGTTGAGGGTATCCCATCTCTTTATGTTATTCTCTTAACTCCCCTTAAGCCATCCTCTTAGGACCCCTTAATTCATATCCTCTTAGGTACCCTAAAACCATCCTCTTGCATCACCTTAAGTCATTCTCTTAACTCCACTTAAGTCGTCCTCTTAGGACTCCTTTAGTCATCATATTAGATAGCCTTAATCCATCCTCTTGCATCCCCTTAAGTAATTTCCTAATTATATTTAATCATTTATGTTTCAGGTCTCCCACAACTAGATGAAATTGGTGGCTATTACTTGTGCATTCAATAACTCATGAAAAAATATAGTATATAGTTTTCCCAATGATATGCATCACTTGAATTTGTAAGGAATTTCTAAGATCCAATTTTCTAAATTTTATTAAATTGTTCTTTCCTTGCATGATTTGGAGTTAAATGACTCATAAAATATATAGTTAATTTACTTACATTAATTATTTTTGCAAGTTCCCATCAAGTCAATCCACCACATGATTGCCAATGTACAAGCTAATTATATTTGTATGCACATATGTTTCATCATGTTATAGTTGTATTAAACATCAATATGTTATATGTGTCTTCGATGTATGAACTTCAATGAACTTATAAATCACATTTTATATTGTTCCAATTTTATCTTATACAAATTGTGTCTTTGATATATATTGTTTTAAATTCTTTCTTGACCATCTATATGTGACCTTGGTGTGATCCAAGTTGTTAATTGCATTAGAGTTGGATTAAACTAAGTGTGTCCAAATCATTGTTGATTTTGCTATAGGTCATGAGATTCTCTCATTTATGGAAGGTTGTTACTCACATAATCAAATACTTGAATTAATACCTAATATCAACATAAGACTACTTTGATAAGTTTGCATTAAGTGGCATATATGTCAAGTATAGATTTATGTTTAGTGATGAATATTTTCTAATTGGAAAATAGTTAAAACTAGGAACTTACTTTATTATGAACATGATTTAAATGATAAGGAATGTATTAAATTTTCACCTAACCATGTGATTTTATTGAACCTTGAAAGTTAATCATTTTAAGACATCTAAACTTCATTTAACAATGGCATCTAAATATTATAATTTGATTAGACAAGAAATTATAGTGCATACTTGAAAATGTCTAAAAAATATATATGTGAGTGTATTTAATCATCATAATTTGAACATTTAAATGTACGTGACTGCATTTAATCAACTATATTAAATTCCACATGAAATGCTAGATATATCTAGATCTAGTCTAGAATTTAAAACATGTACAAAAATGTATCTAGAAAAATATATTAAAGTCAACTCATATAAATAAATACAAGTGATCATAACATAACATGTGAAATGACATGAAATAACATGTGAAATATATGTCAAGTGGCACATATATAAATAAAATATACATATATAAACACGTGTATACATGTACATATATAGAATATAAAATAAAACTATCTAATTGTCAAGAAGATCAATAAAATCAAGTCTCATCTTTGCTCCACATGGACTAGATAGACATGTATCATGCTGTAGAAGAGTACAAGAAACTTGAAATTAGATAAAGTTAAAGAAATTTTGATTTAATTAACATAACTAATAAAATATTGAAATTAAATTTTTTAAATCTAAACAACCAAAAGTATGCATAAATCACCATTTGATCATGTGAATATACTGGCACATTTTATTCAATGGGCAGTATAACTGTTGATTGAGGACCAAATGATTGAGCTACTAATTCTTGGATATTCAAATAAAGCAAACAATAGGTTAGAAAGTATTAGTGATAAAAACTAATTTTAATTGAATATATATATTTAAAAGACCTAAAAATTGTATAAGAAATTTAGTAAAGTTTAGGACCTTGAACAACATGGCCTCATGAAAATGACCCTGATCAGGAGCCTACCTAGCACCTATCTGGATACTGCATATAAATATAAATTCAATTTAATTTTAATTTTAAAACTTCAAATAATCATAGTACATCTAGTGAATTTTTAAAGTGCATATAAATTTCAAACTTAGATAACTTTTGAAAACACACACCAGAGATGGCCCATGCATAAAAGTTGATGATGGCTCAAGGGCACTCACCACACCTTGTAGATGGTTAGTCATGGATATTGCATGACCTCCCTACATAGATACAATCTATTGTTTCACACATGTGTACAATTGAATTAAATTATATGGACATAAATTAAAATATATAAATAAGAAATTGAATGATGCAAAGTTCTTTAAATTAAAACTAGATCTATACATATGAAATTTTCTAGGGTAAATATATTGGTTTACTTAAGAGTAAGGTGTGCCCACTTGTACAACTATCAATGTAAAACAAACGTGGTCATATCAAGATGGCCTCCTATGGTCATGCATCGACACCAAACACTTCAAATTAATATTATATATATAATTTAATGTTATTAAACATGAATTTTAAATATTTCAAAAAAAAAAAAATGTCACTCAAGATATACATACCTATGTAGGACGATTGTCAAAACATAGTAAATCCAAAAATGTTTCCACCTTTGATGTAGGTGTATATGAAGTGGATGCCTGAGTAGGCCCATAGCATGGATGACTGCAACTCTGAAAAAAATGTGGTTGTGGCACATGCAAGTTGCTAGGACCATCTCCTCTATGCTCTCTATCACCTACTTTAGTTGCCATGTGGGTAGCCCGATTAGTGAGATCTCCTAAGAGAGAACTCAATGCTCCTAATGTCAACATCATTGCCTAGTGCTGAAATGAAGCTGGAATACTAAGAGATGGAGGTGCAAAAATCAATGGAATTGGAGCACGTCGTTGAGGATCGACTCATGCTCCTACTCTATGTTGGGGCATGTCATGCCCAACTCCATGAAATGACCTCATATCAAAATAGTTGGGTTTTTTACCCCACTCAAACTAAGCCCATTATTTTCTCAAAAATAAAGGGGCACCTCACAATTAGCATTTGGTAGAGTATCAAAGAACATCCACCATCTGTCCCAAAAAAATTGCAGCTATCTGTGGGTGCTTGCACCATTTATTGAAATTCATTTTTTATTAGAAAAAATTGGTTGGTTAGTATGGGGGTTAATGAAATATTGGGAAATGGTTTGTTTGCTAATATGAAGGTCTAGGATCTCTCTATAAGATAGCCCATTTGCATAAAATTGTCTCCTCTCTTCTCTCCATCGATGGAAACTATCTAAATCTACATCGATGGATCGAACAAAGTTGACAATAGTTTGCATCAAAGATGCAAATCATGCTAGATGGGGGGAATGTTGGGCTCATTTTTTATCAAATTGATCTTTTATTGAATGAAATTTATGTTTACATTGATTTTTTCTCACAACCAAGTCTCATCATATGCAGGCAGTCGGGGGTTAGTGTTAGAGTAATCATGCATTAGCTAATAATTAATTAATCTTTAATTTATTATTAGTCTAATTTATTCTCATGAACTTAAGCTAAACTTAGGAGTTCTTTATTCCATTAACTAAGTTATTTTCTAATAACTGAAGTGGGCACCATTTAGGTTGCTCCAATATAACACTCAACCCTCATTGTAATTAACTCTCGAGCTTTCATATCTTTTTGATAGTCTCTTGCTTCTGTAGCTTTTTCTTGTTGAGGAATATATCAATTCTTTGAATGCAGATCTCTTGTGTGGAAGGTCTCTTTGTTCGTTTGATCCTATGGCTCATGGTTTTGTGGTTTTTCACAATCCTAACATGGTATTAGAGCGTCGATTCAGTGAACCCCTTCTTAATTTATGAGGAATTTTTTTTCAACAAGGGTTATAGGCTTTAGATTTGGAATCCCCTTTGTTTTTTTTGTAAATTTTGGAGGTGGGAAATTTTTTGGTGTCTTTTTGCATGAAAAGGATCTCACCATTGGATTTAGAGTTGTCGAGAAAGTCAAATCTGGCTTTTTTTGCCTGATTTGGAATCCTAAGGTTAGATTTGTGAGGGTTTGAAGTGATTGTTTTTTTGCCAAATCCAGAGAGTAGCTATGATTTTCATGCATTTTGGCATGAAAAGGACCTTGCCGTTGGATTCAAGAGGTCAATTCCATGAATTTTGACTATAAATTTTCCTTATTTTGGTGTCGGGAGCTTTTGAGGCAAATTTTTTTTTGTCCAGGGGTTGTACAACCCTTGTACAACTCTGTGGGAACGTGGATCAAAAAAATATTTAAAAGGTCAGTTGGCGTTTATTCTAATTTCTTGTTTTAGAATTTTTAAAAAATAACAGAAAAATTAAAAAGCCTTTGAAAAAGGCTGCACAAGGTTCAAAAAGATTTTGGGGGCATTTTTTTTATTTTTATAAAAAAACCTCATTTAATGAGGGGTACTATGTAGGTTCCATGTGGTAGTTGTTACCCAATTTTCACCTACGGGCTCAAGCAGGTAGGAAATTGTGTTTTAGATGTTCAAGAAGGTCAAATGGGATATTTGCGTCAGGGGTTAGATCATGCATCTGATGACATTTCACAAGGAGCTCATTTGAAAAGTCTTCCTTAACCATTTTTGGCACAAAACTTACCAAGGAAGGTAGAGTTGCCAAGACTTTCGGGTCGCCAAGAGTCTTCATGTATCTTTTTGCTTGTAAAGGGTCATACCGACAGTTGTTAATCGGGGAGCTCTCGGCATAAGGTCTTGTCGCCCATTGTGAGGTCTTCCCAACCAGCGGGAGTCACATTGACAGTTATTCACCAGGCCGGCATCAGGGAGAATGGTTTTTGTTCGGTTTGAGGTCTCAGCGACCAAGTAGAGTCTCATCGAAGGGGGTTTCGTTGTCGGCATAAGGTTTTGCCTTCGGTAGGAAGTCTCAACGACTAACAGGTGGTCTCACTGATAGCAAGCTCACCGAAGGGTTTTTCCTTCGGCATAAGGTCTCGCCAACCAAGAAGGGGTCTCGGTGAAATAAACTGAGCTCGGGCAGAAAGAAGGAGTTCGCTATGAAGTCCCGGTGACAAGCAGGTAGTCTGGCCGAAAGATGCGATGGGGCAAAGGAAGGTAGAGTCGCCGTGATGTCTCGGCGAAAGTATGAGGTCCTACCGACAATGAAGGGGTCTCGATATGTGTTTTTCCTTCGGCAAGAGTCTCGTCGACAACAAAACGTCTCGCCGAGAGTGAATGACATTGATATAACCTCTGACCGATAGGCCAAGGTCTCGACAACAAGATGAGAGCTCAGCGAATGGTGATGTCTTCGGGGAGATGTCTCCCCGACCGAGGGTGGTCTCGCCGGAACAAAAAGGGGCTCGATGTAGTGTTTTTCCATCGATGTGAGGTCTCATCGAACACAAAGGGGTCTCAGCGAAGGAAAGGAGCTCGAGGAGAATGAGAGAGATCGCCGTGAAGTCTCTCCGACATAGGGATGTCTCCCCGAAATAAAGTGAGCTCACTGAGAGAGTTTGACATCGGTAAGATGTCCTGCCGAGTGTCAAAGGTCTTTCTGAGGTTTTTTCACAAGTGGATATCTGGGAGACTCCTGCCTGAAGATTTTCTTTCGCCATAATGTCTCGGCAAACAAGCAGAGTCCTGCCGAAGTAGTGATCTCGCCGAAGGTTTGTGCTTTCGCTAAGATGTCTGGTCGACAGGGTGGACTCTTGCCGAAAGAGTTTTAGAGCTCGAGGGAAAAGAAGTGTCATCGCTGTGATGTCCCGGCGACCGAGAAAAGTCTCCCCGACCATGAAATGGGCTTGTCGATAGTATATTATCGTCGGCATGAGCTCTCACCGACACATGGATGTCCTGCTAACGGAGGAACACAACGATATAACTCACAAAGAGCAGCATGACCTCCTGTCGACTGAAGGAGCTCTTGCCGAATGTGGATGACTAAGCGATAGAAAGGGATATCGGTATGACTCCTGAAGGGCTCACTATAGCATCTTGTCGAAAGTGTTTTGTCTTACCGATGTTCTGGGTGATGACAAAGGCGATGTCGATATGAATTTTGTGGTTTGATGAGAATTCTCAGTGATGGTCGTATTCTATGTTGATGCTACTGTAAGGGCATAATCGCATTAGGGAGACACGATTAGTGTCTCACCGACATGTGATTTAGTCTAAGCAGCCCTTGACCGTCTGGCGATCTCATTTGGTGTATGATCAACCAATCAGAGGGAGCTAAAGAGGAGCCATGGTAGCTTGACCAGTGCTAAGAAGATCAACAGGGTGAAGGCGACATGGATCAGCTCTGAGCTCTTAAGCATTCAAAGTAGCTTGACAAGGGATTCAAAGGTGGACACGAGGACCAGAAGTGAATGCGGTAGCTACAAAAGATCTGAAGGCTTATCCTAAGAATGACTCTTCACCGACATGGACAACAGGGACACACTTGAATGCAGCATTAATTTCATGCAAAAAATCTAACGGGCAGATCTTTCTGAGCGTGATATTTTGTAAGCCCTAGGGGCCGACACATCTTTTTGTATATAAGGCATTTTTTCCTCTTTGTAAAAGAGTTCTCTTGATGCTTTTCGAAAGTCTGTGACTTCTACAGTCCTCTCTCAGATTAGCAAACTTCTGTAACTTGTTTTGGAACATGTTATATAAAATTTACATTGATTACCATTGATGGTTCATTTTTTGCCTTCTGGTTCTTGTGAAGTATTATGCATTTTTAAGTGATTCATCAAGCTACTTAGTGAAATATTTCTTTTCCTTATAGCTTTGTTTCATGTTAGCATTCCTTTCTTTGCAAAAGTGGTATCATGTAGGTTATAAACTATGTTTACTCAATTGCACATGAGCTTTTAATTTGTGAAAGTCTGTTTTTCCTTCTTGAAAGTGTGTGCATGTCGAACCTATTTGTATGCATAATCCACAAAATCTTGTTGTGCAGTCCCATCTCCATCATCAGTATTCAAGTGTAACTCAAGTATCTCATTGTTCTTTTCAGTTCAGTGTATCACCATAGCGTTAGGTTTATTTTATGCATTCCTTCTCCCTTTCCCTTCAAAGAATCAGTAGTTTTAGGTGATGACCCAACAAGGAAGCCAACCTTCTCCGGAGGTTCATTTCAGCTTTAGGTGACCCACAGCCTTGAAATGATCCCATGTTTCTCCAGAAAGCTTAGTTTTCATAACTTTGCTTAGGGTGCATTTCTGGGAGATAACAATTTTGGCACGCCCGGTGGGACTGTCGAACAGACTGTTTGAAAATTACATGTCTATTATTGGTTTTTTGATATGCAACCAGTAAGATTTAAGCCTTTCAAAGGTTAACATCATCATATCATGGCGACTCTGTGTACCAGTGCATCATTGAGGAATTCAAAAAATATTGAGAGATCTGGTGTTTTTCTCAATAATATCAGCCTTTTGAGGCAGCGCGGATAGCACCATGGCGACTCCAAGTTAATATCAACTGGTTTCAGCAGCCCAGGTACCTATAGTTAAGGAGGTTTGCTATCTAGACTTGCTTATGCTTCATATTTTACCTTGCAATGTCTAGTTATCAGCAATATAATGACTTTCCACCTCCATTCCATGAGAGTCATGTATATGTCCTCTCATCAGCCATACTATATAGAACAACCTGTTGTTTTTGTGTCAAATGACCCAGTATCAACAGATTACTAGTATTTCCATCATGTTTCCCACCCTCCCACTCCTAGTCAACCTTTATGTCGACCAATATTTGATCAAAATCAACCCCAAGAGGAGGTTTCCGATGTTAACCAATATGATTATTTATATAATCATCCTTTAAAGCATCCTTACCAAACTATAATGGACTTGCTCCAACAGTTTGACCATGTGTTGTGGGCTTTGAGCCAGAGATTTGAACATATGCAGATTAATGATGTCAGTAAGGTGTTCTCCTACATGTATGGCATGTTGGTCAATGTCAAGAAACATAAAAATCTTATTTCACAGTAGCAGGAGTTGGGATGTCAGTTTGAAGAAGATCTTGAGGGAGAGATAGCAGCCAAAGAGGAGCAAATGAAATTCTTATCTACTCAGGTACAAGGTAGTCGGGCTTATTCAGATTATCGAGCACAAAGGTATGAGACACAGGCAGCCCTTTCCATTCCTAGTTTCAGCTCACCTCCTCTTGTAATGTTGAATCATTTGGTGAAAGAGGATGCTTCTAGACATAGGTTTCCTAGCTTTAAACAAGAGGAACCTTCCAAGCTCTTTAGTGAGCCTATCAATAAGTCTTCTACCCTCAGGATTCCAAGTTGGAAAGTCCCATCCCAGTCACCTTGTGAGTTTCCTTCACCTATCATGCAAATAAAATCATGCTCTGGCATCCAGGAAGTAAAAGAAGGGCAAATATTTGACCAGTATAGCTCACTCAGCTTGGAGGAGACTAAAAATATTGATTTGCTACATCTGGCTATGGAGGAATATAGAAAGCAATAGCAGCAAATGATTGAACAAAAGGAAGACATTGGAAAGTTGTTGATTGGTGGCAACCAACAAGACAATGGAGGCTTAATTCAGGAAGAAAAGCTTGGATTTGAACCTGATTCTGTCCTCCAAGGTGAGAATTTTGATTTTTTTGAGTGTGTTCTGGATGAGGAAGCCAATGTTGAGCTTTTTGAAGAGTTGTCCACATGTATTATTGAACAGTTTTGTTCAACATTGGATGACCAAGAATCAGAAGAGGTTGAGGGTTAAGATGATCTTGAGCAGCAACTTGTAGAGGTGTTGAAACTACAGGTGGAGCCTCATGAACCTATCTTACAAGACTATATCTAGTTAGATGAGCTTCCATTCTATTATGCAGAAGATGAGCATATTGAGAAGGTTTATATCTCTTCACTAAGTTAGCCACAAGGATTAGGCTTTTCCAACTAGGAAGGTGATAGAGTGGCGGCCCATGAACAAGAGATTAGCAAGAAAAGTTCAAGCTTTGCCTTTACCAGAGGTTGTCCAATCAGGTACTTAGCCCAGATGGAGTCCAATGAGGCACCCATATATGAAGGTACAGCGAAAGAAGATACCCAAGATGCACTAACAGCCAAACAAGAGTATGTTCAATTTACTTATCCTCCTCTAATTGACAATACATATGAATTATTTAGTGAGGTAAGTGAACTTTTTCACCACTTTCAAGAAGCAGCGCATCATCTTGTTAGGTATCTTCCTGTGTCCCATTTTTATTTAGTTGTCCTTAAACATGCCAGTCACTGCATATTGAGAAGAAAGGGTAGTTATTTCAGTCATCCAGTGAATGGTTTCGTTTGACCAACTCTTTTGTTGGTTAGAATAGGGTAGGTTAGTTTCATTTTAAATGCATCTTTGTTTTCCCTAAGTGCTTTTGAGCACAGTTAGATAGTTTGCTTCTTTTGTGTTGGGTTTTTCAGTAGTTTCAGGGGTATCTCTTGTTGCTCTGTTGAGTTATAACAATTTGCAATGTTGTTTTCAAGTGGTGTTGGTTCTCTAATGACTCCATGCCCAATGGATAGACCTAGGCTACTAGTTTCCATGATTCAGCAGGCAAACATCCAACTGAGGTCACCAGAAATGTTACCCAATTTTCACCTACGGGCTCAAGCAAGTAGGAAATTATGTTTTAGATGTTCAAGAAGGTCAAATGGGATATTTGCATCAGGGGTTAGATCATGCATCTGATGACATTTCACAAGGAGCTCATTTGAAAAGTATTCCTTAACCATTTTTGGCACAAAACTTACCAAGGAAGGTAGAGTCGCCAAGACTTTCGGGTCGCCAAGAGTCTTCATGTATCTCTCCACTTGTAAAGGGTCATGCTGACAGTTGTTAATTAGGGAGCTCTCGGCATAAGGTCTTGTCACCTGCTGTGAGGTCTTCCTAACCGACGGGAGTCACATCGACAGTTATTCACGAGGCCGGTGTTGGGGAGAATGGTTTGTGTTCGGTTTGAGGTCCTGGCGACCAAGTAGAGTCTCGCCGAAGGGGGTTTCGCCAAAGGTTTGTGCTTTTGCTAAGATGTCTGGCTGATAGGGTGGATTCTTTCCGAAAGAGTTTTGAAGCTCGGGGGAAAAGAAGTGTCATCGCTGTGATGTCCCAGCGACCAAGCAAAGTCTCCCCGACCATGAAATGGGCTCGCCGATAGTATATTGCCGTCGACATGAGCTCTCATCGACACATGGATGTCCTACCGATGGAGGAGCACAGTGATATAACTCACAAAGAGTGGTATGACCTCCTGTCGATTGAAGGAGCTCTTTCTGAATGCGGATGACTAAGCGATAGAAAGGGATATCGGTATGACTCCTGAAGGGCTCGCTGTAGCATCTTGCCAAAAATGTTTTGTCTTGCCAATGTTCTGGGCGATGACAAAGGCAATGTCGATATGACTTTTGTGGTTCGATGAGAACTCTCAGCGACGGTCGTATTCTATGTCAATGCTATTTTAAGGGTATAATCGCATCAGGGAGACACGATTAGTGTCTCACCAACATGCGATTCAGTCTAAGCAGCCCTTGACCGTCTGGCGATCTCGTGTGGCATATGATCAACCAATCAGAGGGAGCTAAAGAGGAGTTGTGGCAGCTTGACCAGTGCCAAGAAGATCAACAGGGTGAAGGCGGTGTGGATCGGCTCTGAGATATGAAGCATTCAAAGCAGCTCGACAAGGGATTCAAAGGTGGACACGAGGACCAGGAGTGAATGCGGTAGCTGCAAAAGATATGAAGGCTTCTCTTGAGAATGACTCTTCACCGACATGGACAACAAGGATGCACTTGAATGCAACATTAATTTCATGCAAAAAATCTAACGGGCAGATCTTTCTGAGCCTGATATTTTGTAAGCCCTAGGGGCCGACACATCTTTTTGTATATAAGGAATTTTTTCCTCTTTGTAAAAGAGTTCTCCTAATGCTTTTCAAAAGTCTGTGACTTCTATAGTCCTCTCTCAGATTAGCAAACTTTTGTAACTCATTTTGGAACATGTTATATAAAATTTACCTTGATTACCATTGATGGTTGATTTTTTGCCTTCTGGTTCTTGTGAAGTATTGTGCATTTTTAAGTGATTCATCAAGCTACTTAGTGAAATATTTATTTTCCTTATAGCTTTGTTTCATGTTAGCATGCCTTTCTTTCCAAAAGTGGTATCATGTAGGTTATAAACTGTGTTTACTCAATTGCACATGAGCTTTTAATTTGTGAAAGTCTATTTTTCCTTCTTGAAAGTGTGTACATGTCGAACCTATTTGTGTGCATAATCCACAGAATCTTGTTGTGCAGTCCCATCTCCATCATCAGTATTCAAGCGTAACTTGAGTATCTCATTGTTCTTTTCAGTTCGGTGTATCACCATAGCGTTAGTTTTATTTTATGCATTCCTTCTCCCTTTCCCTTCAAAGAATCAGTAGTTTTAGGTGATGACCCAACAAGGAAGTCGGCCTTCTCCGGAGGTTCATTTCAGCTTCAAGTGACCCACAGCCTTGAAATGATCTCATGTTTCTCCAGAAAGCTTAGTTTTCATAACTTTTCTTAGGGTGCATTTTTGGGAGATAACAATAGCTTCAATGCTTATCGCTAGCGGGTTTTGCACTAACCGACAATGGCTTTATCCCCAACGGGCCGCACAAAAAACCTACTGACGACATATTTTATAATTTTCTAGTCTATAGCCTTTTTCCAAGTGGCGAAAATTTCTCAGCCAATGATTTCATCAAGTTTTCCTGCTACTGGAATATTCCCACATCATCAGCATTTCCCAGTGTGTTTTTTTCTGCACTAACCAAAGCATATTACGTCAATTTTTGGCATATATCTATGATCGATTCTTCACAAGGGCTCAAATTTTTTTTGGCACTAGGGAGTATTCCCTAACATATTCTGTTGATGTTAGCATGACATCATGTTGACATCAACAGTATGGCCTAGGGCAGGGGCTCCTTGAACCTTCCTTGTGCCCTAAAGGAGGATTTTTTTTCATTTGGCCATAACTTGGGCGTACGATGTTGGATTTTGACAAACAAGATATCAGTGAAAATATGGTTCTACCAAATTTTTAGTGGTGTGGGCCTCATCACTTTATTTTTCTGCTGGTGCATTCTAGAGCCTATTGAATTAAAGGTGTTTTTAGTCTCGAGCTCATAACTTTTGACCTATTTCTCCGTTTTTTGCAATTCCAATGGCGTTGGAACTATATTTCAAAGCTCTTCACATCCATCTATGGATAAAAGCACAAAGTTGTGTCATACTTTATAAAGGAAACAACCAACACTAATCCAACTTTTAAACTTGAATCACTAAAAAGTGGCATATATATTTTGAATTTTGAAATGATGTAAATTAGTAAAATGTGCATTTTTTAGCATATTTTATGTTTGTATTTAAAAAAAAAATTAAAAAATTATTTTAAACTAGTTTTTAATAAATTAACACTATAATTTAGTTAATGATAAAATGTTGAAAAATGAAGTTGCATGAGTTGTCAAACTTTTTATTGTAATTTTTTTTTTTCTTTCAAATTTTTTATGTGTATTTATAACTTGAAACTTTAGTGCATGGATATATTTTTTTCCAATTTTGATAAATATATATTTTTAAATAAATATTAAAATGTGTGTGAATCAAAAAATAGTTGTTTCCACTAAACGTCAACATTCATATTAAATACCAATCTAAAATGGAAAAAAAAATATACCATCTTGAAATAGATTCTTTTATCTAGTGGATCATATTTTTTTCATTTTTTTTGAAATAAGTTTTACTATTTTTCCTTGGCATGGTAATCAACCTAATATTTTATGTTGATAACCTACTTTTAGTAAAAATAAAAAATAAAATATAAATAATAATTAAACTATTAAAATAAATATATATTTGAAAACTATGCTTATGGATCTACAAAAGGGTATTTTTATATTTAAAAAAAATGGTATTTACATTAGTAGGAGTTATTGAAACTTCAAGTTTTTCAAATAATTTTATTTTTTTGGTAAATTGGACTCAAAGTGGTGCTCCATATATTTTTAGCCAACAATTTTAGTTGAAAAAGTTGTGGAAGTGTCTAACTTAGCTAGAATGAATCTTACTAGATCATATGTTTGACCAAAATTGATTTTTAGTTAGAAATACTTAAATTCAGGTGTGCTGATAAGTTGGCTGAAAGTGTGACACAGCTTTGTGCTTTTACCCCTATACACTTTTTCTAGATTGTTCTCCAGGTATATTTTATTTAGTTTTTTGTTTTTATGCACTTTGGTGAATTATTTGGACGTCTTAGCTCCTAAAAATTTTCTATTTGCATGGGATGACTCGTTTTGGTTGTTCTATATGTGTTTCCAATATTCTATCCTATTTGGGCATTGTAGACATCTTTTTCATGCACATTCTCTTTTGTAGACGTACTAAGATAAAGTGCCATTTTTTATGTATATTTTTTGGGGATTTTATACATCCTGTTGTGCCTTTTGTATTCAGACTATGATATAAAGTTTCATGGGGGGTTGATGTTTTCCTTTGGTTTTCCATCACACCTTTTTCAAGTGAGTGTCCCTTCCATGCTAGTAGTGAATTCTAGTGATTCTTGCCTCATGTGTGTGCCTTATTTTGCACACCCTTTTTTTTGCAGGTTGTTTCTCCTACATGCACTTCTTGGTCTCACACAATTTCAGTGTACCTATCATGGCTCTCCCTTTTTTAGCATTATGGGGGGTTTCTATTGTTGGTGTTAATGCTTCCTTGGTTTTACGGTTGGAGTGATCTACATATCCAGTTCTTGTTCCTATGTTCTTTTAGATGCAATGTACATCAACCGTTGGTTACATGCATTTCAATGAGTTGGAGCATTTACCATATTGGCATTCTTGCATTCCTATTTTTGAAGGCGATTTTCCATTTTTATTTGATCAAAGACTAAAAGTACCTGCATTTTTCACTTGCAGTTTTCATTCATGTTGAGTAGTGTCATTAAGGTCACTCATGCAGATTAATGTACCATTTGTATCTTCGAGTTCTAGATGTTTTTCCTTTGTTTTCCATCTGATTCAGGAAGTGTCGTTGGGGACACTCATGCATACTATTGTCTCTCTCTTAATCAGTGTTCTTCAAACTATTTGGTACCTACATTTTTGACTTGCATGTTGAGTAGTGTCTTTGGGGTCACTCATGCAGATTCATGTACCACATGTATCTTCAACTTCTAAATGTTTTCCTTTTTTTTCCATTTGATTCGAGTAGTGTCATTAGGGGAACTCATGTAGATTATAGTCTCCTTCGATCATTATATTTGTATCTTCGATTTCTAGATGTTTTCCTTTGTTTTCCATCTGATTCAAGTAGTTTCATTAGGGCACTCATGTAGATTCTTGTTATCTTGATCCTGATCATCATTTGTTTCTGGAGGTTCTTCATTTCAACACTATATCAGTCATCATCCAATAGTAGTCTACAGATTCTTCGTGCTTCATCGATGTTCTACATGTTTCTCTTTTTTGGGACATTGCTTTTTATTGGAGGCTTCTCACTCATTCACACCTTGATTTGGAGGCTTCTTTAGTCCTTCATTCACCTTTCTCTCTTTTGAAGAGGAGTTTTCTCCCATTGTGGTTTTCTCCTTTTCTCCAATTTTGAGAGATCTTTTGTTTGTACATGGGTACCTCACCAGGCCTTATTTGTCAGGACCCATCTTGCATTCTTTTTAGGGTTTTTAGCTACTCCCTATGTTCATCTTAAGGAGGGGTGTTAGAGTAATCATGCATTAGCTAATAATTAATTACTCTTTAATTTATTATTATTTTAATTTATTCTCATGAACTTAAGCTAAACTTAAGAGTTCTTATTCAGTTAACTAAGTTCTTTTCTATTAACTAAAGTGAGCACCATTTAGGGCTACTCCTATATTGCACTCAACCCTCATTGTAATTAAATCTCGAGATTTTTATATATTTTTGATATTCTCTAGCTTCTATAGCTTTTTATTATTGAAGAATATATCAATTCTTTGTTTGTAGATCTCTTGTGTGGAAGGTGTCTTTGTTCATTGTTTGATCTTGTGGCTCATGGTTTTGTGGTTTTTCAAAATTCTAATAGTTAGGAGGTGGAGAGGGTGGAGGTGTGGGATTTTGAGGTGGAAGGCTATGATTTGGAGAGGGTGGAGGTGAGGGATTTTGAGGCTGGTCATTATGTAAGAGATCCTCTATAGTAAAGTCATTGGCTAATGGTAATTGCTCCATGTTGAAAGGGCCAATGCATGTTAAACAATTAGAAAAAAATATATCAACAAACTAATTAAATTATGTACACAATTTGAACTAAAAATCATATTGAACACACAAATTCAAAATACATCATTTAAAGACACATTCAAATTTAACATTAAAATGCACAACATGAATTTAGACTAATTTATATCATATAAAATACAAGCAATTATCCTCCCCTAACATACGTTAAATTATACAATTAGTCAATACCCACGACACTCAATGAAATAATAAAAACATATGAATCCTAGCTTCCCTTCCCTCTAATATTATTAATATTTCCCCTTCATCCCATATTTTTTCTAATAACCCTAAGGAATGCGATCTCTGGATAAATTGCAATCCAAACAAGCTAAAATATCTCTTTTGGAAATATTTTAAATTTTTCCTTCTCTTAAATACATCTTCCAACAAGCCTTAAACAAAATATTACATTATCTATCACTTGGTAGGTCATGGACCAAAATTAAAACACACATTTTTCTATCACATCTAGTAAACTCACTTGAATGATATTCTCCAAGTGAATGACTATGGCTCCATGAATGTGTGTCAAGTAGTTGGTATCCTATATTTCACCATGTATCTAGACTTTTATATTCTATTTTCATGTGTTCTTAATCATCACATGTATGTTTTCAATCCAAAGAGTTATTTGAAACCTATATCATGTTATTTACTATGTAACAATTTAACTTGTTTGAATGGCGTGCCAAGTATTTAAGAATTATGATAATTATTAATTTTACCTACTTAATTATAGGTTGTAAGATGGGTCACATGTATGGAACCACATAAAATTTGGAGACACCTATCTTAAAATATATCAAAATGATAATGTTGCATGTTACTAGTGAATTTACACACTAAAACTAGATAATATACCAACTCCCAAGGTTAACCAATGAGAAAAACATTTAAGTTTGAGTTGGTGGATCCTTACCATGTAATAATATATAGGTGTTTAAGGTGTTAAATCACCACGATTTATTATATACTTTGTGTATTAAAGATGTCTAATTTCTTAGTATAAACAAAATTAGGAGAGAAGGTAAGTAGGAGTAGAGAAAAAAAGGGGCCTATCTAATATTAAACAACTTGAAAGAGGAAATATTCTAGGAAGATTAGAGGAAGAAGATGGAGAGATTAAAAGACATGTTGATGGGAAAGGTGAAAATAGAAGATATGCATTAAGCGATCTATAATAAGATCTAGCTTGTGACTAAAGGTTAATTCCTAAATATGTAGTCTAGCTCTAATGTGAATTGAATATTTAATATTAAAATGTTTTCTACATGATATTTTTACTAATTAAATTATTGTGTCTAAATAAAGTTTAGATTTGAATTTTCTAGTTGGTAATCCCTAATTGGAGCCTTTGATCTTAAAATTACATTAGTTTATATATTACAAAGTTTAGAAAAGTTTGATATTAGTTGCTTGAAGAAAGGTAGTAAGGTTTCTAATGAAGGAGTATTATAAAATTTAGTGTTGTGGGTCTTCTAGTAGGATATTTTTGGATAGAAGATTCTCATGAAGTTTAATTTTTGTGTGGACTAACCAAAAAAAAATGAGCCAATTCACACCAAGTTTGAAACATTTTATCTATAAGGATAGATAAAGGCCATAATTATGTTACTAAATAAATTGGTGAACCACTTACTATGATTAGTAATGACTATATTTAGTTGGATGTGGTAGAAGAGGATATAAGGATCAAGGTATTATGAACCATAGATTATATGATATTGATGATGAACATAAGTGAGGATTAGGTGATAAAGTTATTATTGAAGATAAATATAGACAAGGATGAGTGATAACATCCCTCACTAGAATTGGTAAGAAAAATAGAATAAATTTAGATAATTATTTTGGTCTAGTCTAGACCCTAAACAATTAAATGATTAGATTAGTGATATTGAAGAATATTTTTCAAATATGAGGATATTTATGACCCTAATAAAATGATTTTTGTAAAGATAAAGTTGAAATTCCATGCTACAATATGGTGGAAGGAAACTTGGGTTGAGAATAATATGAAAGGTAAGCCTACATTATGAATATTACCAAGAGAATATGTCTAGATATATCAATGGTTTAATGGGAAAAATTCAAGAAGAATTGAGTATGTCACATGTATCTAGTCTATTGATGAAGCTTATTAGTTTTACTTAAAGCATGAAGATAATTTGAACTACATATTTTAGACCAAATAGAATAAATGAGAGATGTAATCAACCAATTTTCTAGAGGAACTCATAAAAATGATGTATAATAGATTGTTTTAGTTTTAGGGTTTAGGGTTTACGGTTTAGGATTTAGGGTTTGTGGTTTGTGTTGATGAATATGTTTATAAATAGAATTTAAAAACTATAAAATGAACAAGCTAATTACAAAAATTAAAACAAACAAACCATAAACCATAATTACAAACAAAAAATGTTAAATATAAAGCAAAAAAATGCAAAAAAACCAACATGGAGGTCGCTAAGGTCAAATATGTTGAAGGGAGGAGGTGGCAAGTGTAATCTGATGGCCTATAGTGCTTCAAAAATTTGTACCCATTAACTTTGGTTGCTCTCTGTCACCTCAGAACTTGTAGGTGAAAATGAGCCAACAATCATTTTTTTTAAATACCTTTTCGAAATGAAGCAGGTACCTATTTCATAACGTGTACCCTTTTCTAAACGGGTACCTATTTATTAGTGGGTACCTGAAGCGGAACGAGTGCCCATTCAGATTTAGGCTTGAGAACTCATTCCTAAGCAGGTACCCGTTTTTCAATACGAGTTTCCTTGTGAATTTTTTTTCCAAAACTTCCTCTCTTTGTGGACCCAACTTCTTGCTTTTACCCCTTTGTATTTGGGGATTGCATAAATTTGATCAAATATTATCCCTAGGCTAGTAAGGTTGTGCATAATATTGAAGAGGGGATTGGTGTTTGAGATATACTCTTGATCATTTTGGAATTCCTCTCCAAGGTTGTCTTTAACCCACTTCATTAAATGTTGAAGCTCATGGAGAATTTATAAGATGATTCCTAAAACCACATCTTACTACAAAGTTAGGATTAGTGGTGTCTCATCTTGAGCATTCAATTATGGTTTTCCTTGTGAGCTTGACTTGCGACTTTGTGATTCTTATTTCAAGGTTGATGTCTCTTGACCCTTGATGATATTGTCCATCACAATACAATGCAAGAGTGAACATACATGTTATGCTAATCCCAGATCATTCTTAGAAATCCCATTATTGCAACTTGGTTGCGATACCGAATGCAATGCCCTTTGAGTACATATAGGACATTAATGGTCAAAACACATGCTAACATTTTTTGCATTATAGTGCATGATCACACACCTTTGATGTCATGGAATGACACAACAACATCCCAAGCATGTGATGGCAGTGAACAAAGGCATGATTGCAACAATAAAAGATTTCAACTATCATGAACCAACATCATGATAAACACTAGAGGAGGGAATCCCAATATAAGGGGGACTTGAACAAGAATATTGTGACACATGAAAACAACATAGCAAAAGGGAAAGAGATAAAGATCACATCAAACCAAGTTGAGTTGGCATTCAAGAAGTTACACTTCATTCTAAACATTGTTTATATTTTTCTATAAAATATCAATCACTTGAGCAATAAGAAATTTGTCTAGTAGACAAAAACGATATGATAACAATACATCCCTTGATCTTTGGGATTCTCTTATATTAGCAAGCAATTAATACATGATTACCATTGTATCAAGAGTTCAAATCACCCTTAAAATAATAGAACCAAAGTTGGTTCACACATTACTCTTTAACTACACACATCTACATGTAATTGCATTAAGTTGAGACCTCAAAAGAAGAATTGATAGCTTACTTTACAAATTTCACTATTATGAAATATAATTGACTATAAATTCAGTTTCTTCAATAGTAATTACATTATACCATTAAACTTTCATCATAGTTTCAAAACAATTTCAAAATCAACATTATAAAAAAATAATTTATTAAAATAAATTGATTTGATTCTATCCTCTTCAAAAGCTCACCCAAAAGAATACACATTATACCATACACAAACACATATTCAACAACTTTTTTATTTAAACTAAAACATAAATATAATAAAATTATATTATCTACACAATACAATTATAATTATCCATTTAAATTTCATCTCCTTTTAACACTAAATCCACAAATAAACAATTTAAAAGGGCAACAAATAAATAATTTAAAAAGAAATTTCATGCCATTTCATACATGAGGTCACATGTATGCCTTCAAAGGTCAGATCCAAGGGAGCTAGTACCAGGACAAAGAGCACAAGGGCGCAGGGACAAGTTCCAGACATGAATGTAGCACTGCAGGAAGACCAAGGGGAGAATTCGGTTCAGGGTCCGTGTAGGGGTGTATAGGACCTCCAAGGGCTGTTGCTGAAGACAAAATGCAAGTGTCATTTTGTTGTTTTGCCGACTTTGAATGCAGTTCCTCTAGCACAAACGAAAGAAGATGAAATGCAAGAGCACCAGGATGATAACATATATGCAGATCAAATGGAGGAGTTTTCATATCTGCATTGCTTTTTTGTTTTCTGTGTCATATGTATGGTTGGGGTTGATTATGTGAAAACACCATATCTGCTCTGGTTTTTGATATCCCATGTCATATGCTTAGTTGGGTTTTGGGATGGAATTTTCTCTATGGGGTCTGAATTTAGTGATTCAAAGTTGTCATATGGGTCAAATTGTAAGAAATGTAAAAATCTGGCTATGAAGAGCCACTTGATGATGATAGACTATAATTTGTAAATCTTATTTTATATATAATATTAATATATGAATTTTATGCTTTTTGCTTAAATTTTTTTTTAAAAGGACAACAATAAAACTATAGAAAAGCACTATAAAAATAATTTCATTTCATTCTCTTGTCTTGGAGGCAAGGAGATGACCGACCACCAAAATGGCTTCCCGAATGCCATGCCCTGAGCCAACATCCTTTGCTTTATTTAAAGAATACATTTTCTTTTTTAACGATTAAGATTTGTTTGCAGTCATGGCTAAAGCCATTGTAGAGCAGATTGGAATGTGCAAGGAAAAGATTCATATTTAGCATAGTTATGTGTGCTTGGAAAAAAGGTATATTAAGAAACCCCATGGCAGGAAGGAATTAGGGTTTCGTCCCAAAGGCGCTGCGCACCTCTGTGTGACGGCTGTGTTCTCTCTTCAAATTCTGCCCTTTCTTTTCATTGTTACAGGCAAGGTATGTAGGGTGGATTTGATTTTGCAAAGGGAAGGCTAGATTTAATTTTCTGCGCCTCAAGCAGGGGAGGCCGCACCCCCTCACACTTTTTCCCTCTTTTTCAAATTTTCCTTGTAGAACCTCATGACAGGTATAAAACCTGACTCCATGACACCTACCATTTATTTTGTTTCGTGGATACAGAAACTCCACGATTCGCTAGTTTCTTTTCCAGATGTTGGTTGCTTTGGTATAGGGAATGGACGTCATCAAAGAAGAATTTTATTAAATGTTGTGAGCAATTATTTAGATAGATAAATCGTCTTGTGTCTGCAATTATTTAGGTCTACAGATGAAGGGAAAGAATCCGTCACTGTTCATATTAAAAAAAGTGTACAAGATAATATTTTTCATTTTTTTTCATAATTTTCAACAATATATAATTTTTTCAAATTCTGTCATTTTTTTTCAAAATTTGTCATTGTCTTGTCTTATCCTACAGAATGCATTCTTAATGTTAAAGTCTCCACCTTTACTACACTTTTTGATTAAATTGTTTGCACAATTTTTTTGGAATAGCGTATGACCATCCATCTATTCATAAAGAAGAAGATATTTTCTCAGATGTTGAAGTTTCTAATTGTATTATTGAACATGTTTATAAATTGTGAGCCATACACAAGACACATGAACTATTTGACAAAATACCTCAAGGATTGTAGACTTATGGATTGTCATAATTACAACTTTCACACAAAATGGATCTTGACTATAATAGATCTAACTTTCTTGTTTTTATTTTTAATAATTATTTTTTTTATATTTCAATTCAATATATAACTCAAGCAAATATGATTGACAAGTATATTTCCAGGTATATGACTTTTGCTACTATAGTTCCAACTAGAATGGAATTTAACTACATGCCCTAGTATAGATTCATTCAAAAGAATCCTAGCCATGTCACATGATGTGGTTGACAAATAGCCTTAGGCAAATGTATTTTCATGGAAAACCATGATATAGGATTATACATAACAGATTAATTTTAATGTCATTATTATTTTTTTCTTGGATAAATTATTTAGTTTCTCTAAATAGTGTGTCAAAATTTTATAAAATATTAATACCAATTTTAGATTCAATCTACAATTGATTCAACTATATACTTTGTCATTGTAGAATTTTATATTATATATTACAGCAGCTTTTATAATTATCTTTTAATAATTTTATTTCTAATTACATTTGTGTGTATATGTATGTGTATATAATTTACACACACGTACACATATATGAAATGATCAATTTCGAAATATATGATATATGCAATTCTCTGTATAAATATATGTATATGCATATACTTGCAAAGGATACCCATCCTTCTATTTTTTAATATGTATTACAATAACATTTTTTCTTTTTCTTTGTATACTATAAAAATGAACTGGCAAGACTTGCTAATTAAATCTATTAACATAATATACCCTATTTATATTACAATTGTAAGGATATAGAAAAAGTTACAAAGAAATATAATACTTTCTAAATATGTATTATCACCATTAGATTTGCAAATATTGCATCTATCTTCAAGGCATGAACTATGTTCCACCCAAAATCTTCAAGAACTCATAATCTAGCAACTTAGAACAAAATTTAATGGTGAGAGAGTGCTCCTCACCCTACCATTATGGTATCACGAAGCCATATGAGGTTCTTGACATCCCCTAAGACACTTAAGATTAATGAGAACTAGTTATATGATAGTGAATTCTAGATTTCTAAGGTCACACACCATATTATAAAATGGGTTCCAAAACAAAAACAATACAATGAAGAGGAGTGAATTTGACACACTCCTAGTCTCAACAAGAGCAATCATGCTTAGAAATGCAAGGAAAAATAATACTTTAAAAAAATAGTTGCAAGTTTAAAACTAACTTCCACACACATTTTAAAATTGGCCTTCCCAAAAATATATTTTTCTCTTCAATTTACTCTAAATAAATAGAAAGAAAGAAACACACTATGGTAGGGAGACCTATCTCATCGGCAAGTCAAGAATGAATTAAGATGATATGCGTTTATGATGACTATCCTTTTTTGCCTCATGTAACCCTATTGTTATCATTACCTAGGTTATCAACAAAGGTATTTTGTTAGGTCGTTGTTATGTCATCAACCCAATGACTAATGTTTCCTATGATCATAAAAGTTTGATGCTTTGTCATTTATGGTTGTAGGCAACAAGTTGCTGATCAAGATAATGTGATATTGACTCACCATGAAAAATAAATATTTTTGAGCTAATGCACTACAATACTTTACCATTTTTGAGTTAAAAGTACGTTAAACTTTATTTCTTTAATAATATTTTAATATATAAATCCAAGTGTTTTAGAGAATACAACTATTTTATTCAAGGAATTGAGATCAACAATTAAAGCATTTAGCTTTTGTTATGGAGACATTAGATGTAAGTTCGAAGGTGTCATCTAAGATAAAAATTTAATTATTGATTCTTAATCTTCCATCAAATTTCTTATAATAAATGTTAATTTAGTTGTAGTTGATGTTGTTTATTTTTTTTTATTTTTTTTAATATTTAAATGTGGGTCTATTCCATGCAAGTTTGGAGAAATTATATTTACGTATGAGGTTGGAAACAATATTTTATGTATTCTACCTAGACCATGATTGTGTTATGAGTATGACAAGGTTCTAATGGAAATAAATCCACTATTGTTGAGTTAAAAGAAAATTAAAATTTATTTTTCTTAACAATTCACTTGTATTTAAATGTAGGTGCTTTGGAAAATAAAGCTATTGTGTTCATGGGATTGAGTTAAACATTGAAATCAGTGACCTTTTATTGTGGAGACATTTGATGTAATTCCTAAGGTTGCAACTAAGATAGAATTCTAAGTATATTGATTCTTAATCTTCCATCAAATTTCTTATAAAAAATGTTAAGCTAGTTGTAGTTGATGATGTTTATTTTGTTTTATATTTTTTAATATTTAAATGTAGGTGTGTTGCACACAAGGTTGGAGTACTTAGATTTATGAATGAGGATGGGAGCAATATTTCATGTATTCTACATAGACCATGATTGTGTTATAATCATGATGAGGCTACAATGGAAATACAACCACCATTGTTGAGATAAAAGTGAGTTAAATTTTATTTTTTCTTAACTTACTTGTATATAAATGTAAGTGTTTTGGAGAATAAAATTATTGTATTAAAGGAATTAAGATCATCACTTAAAGGATTCATATTTCATTGTGAAGACATTAGGTATAATTCCTAAGGTAACATATAAGATAGAATTCTAAATAGTGATTCTTAATCTTCCATCAAATTTCTTATAACAAATGTTAAGTCAGTTATAGTTATCTATATTTTTTAAACATTTTTTAATATGAATGTAGGTGTTATGGATAATAAAGCTATTACATATGAGGGATTGAGGTCAAGTGGTTAAAGCATTTAGCCTTCATCATGGAGGATTTCAATATAATTTATATATGGTTCAAAAACATCTATTGAATCTACATTTTGAGGATATTTTTTATATTTAAGATTTTAAAGAATCTTTAATATAGAAATTTTAAAAATTATTTGATGTTTGAAAATGTAAAGGTGAACATGTATTATCATATATTATTGAGTGGTGAATAATAGACTCAAAATTTACATTAATTTAATATATAATATGTTGTGAATAATTTATTTTGAATAATTGAGTTGTGAATAATATGCATTTAAGACATTTCATTATAGAGTCTAAAATTGTCTACTTTAAATAATTGAGTTGTGAATAAGCTACTCCATATTACACATAGTAGAAGCATGGGATTTTTCATGAAACATTACATTATGTGCATTGAACACTAATCCATTGAAGGTTGGGTGACAAACTATTTTAGGGCTCTTAAGAGAATATTTGAGTCCAATGTATCACAAAATGATCAAGAGGCCTAGGGAATAAAAATAAGCCACCTTGATGTGTTGGCACTATTAGTTTGGTCCCACAAGGTGTGGGAAAAAATATGGCTATTGGAAATTTCACACTAAATACCACTAAACCATATTACTTAAGTTTGCACCAAACTAATACTTGCAAATTTTTTATAGTTTTCCATTATATGAAAACTAATTAGAGTTGGAAATAACTATTAGTTTATTTTAAAGAGGACTCTAGTAGCCAATTTTAGGAATAAATAATTAGTTTATATGTTCCATGACTTGTGCACAACATTATGTCAAATTTTGGCTCATTTTTGTCTTCAATATCTTAAAAAACTTCATATAATTCATGTATGGACTATAAAGCCTAGGAGGTGTGGGTGGTTGAATGAGGCATCTTATGGCATTAAAAATTCATCTTGATGTTTTGGCACAATTAGTTTCATAGCATGAAATTTTGTTTACTAAATTACTCACTGGATGCCCTAACACGACCAAATTAATGCTTTTTACAAATTTTGATAGCTTTCCACCAATTGAAAATCACCTCAAGTTAGTAAGAATAACTAGAGGAATTTATAGAGGACTTGACTTCCCAACCATGGGAACAAATAATTCATTCATACATGCTATAGATTTTCTACACTTTCCCATCAAATTTTGTATATATTTTTTTTTATCTTAGTGTTTCTTAAGAAATCTCATCCAAATGATGTATCCTAGAAGGTTTAATATATGTGGTTGGTGAGTCCTCTAGAATTAATCTACCCCTTGATATGTTGGTGTAATAAATTTTATACCATGACACATGTTTTAATTGTGGAATTGGTTGCTTGATACCCCATCACTACACCAAACAAACACTTTTGGTGACATTTTATTGCTTGCCTCTATGGGGAAATATATTTGAGTTGGTGATGCAAGAGCATCTAGGTCCGCAGATAATATTGCATTAACCCAAAAAAATATTTCAATTCAGTTCCTTTTGGTTTTTATTAGTGTTAGTTTTGGTTAGTTGCTTCAAGAGTAATTTTAGAGACAATTTAGGCAATCTAATGATATCATCTTGTAGAGGATTTTAATGGTTATTTGCAGGGCCAATTTGGTAAAGAGTGGACAAAAATTGATAAAGTTATGTCTTTATAGGTTTTTGGTCTATTACTGGTGAAACAAAGAAAAATAGGGTGCACCACAAATGGGATTAACCAAATGGGTACACCACACCTTTTCAACTATTATTTCATTCAATTATGCATAAAAGAATATCAAAAATCAAACCTAACTAATATAAAAATTAAAAGGTAGGTTTTAAGATGGTAAAATGATGTGCACTTGTAGAAAATGCTTTTTCGGGCCTCACTGAGGACTCATTTGCCTAGTGGTGAATGGGTCCTTGCTAGGATTTTGGAAAATTGATTTATGGGTTATGTTCTTCAATGTTTGCACTCCCAGATCCCAGGTGTTCAGCTCTCGAAAGTCAAAAATTAATTTTGTAGCTTAGTTTTCGTGATCTTGCAAGAACTTTGACAACTTTCTCCAATTTTTCTTTCCACTTGATCTTCAAGTTCTAAAAATTGCAATCACACATCAAAGGAGAAGACAAATTGTTGATTGTTAGGGAATAGGGGTTTTCCTTGGTCAAACCCCATTTTGGTAATTAAACCTTGAATTGAAACATTGCATAAAAGGAAAGATGAATGAACAATGTAACACTACACCTCACCAATCCTCAATTGAACCTTGGAGTACAAATCAACAATCTTGCATGAAGTGGCCTCAATGGATATAGATCTTGATCCTAACACTTGATTAGAAACAACACCTTGAATATGCTTGAATTGGATCTTCAATGCTACATCAACATATGAGCTCAACAACATGCATGATGCACTATGCCTTTGACATGATGAAATGGATCCTTGATTACTGCAATAAACTCTTATAAATCTTCCCTTGAATGCTCTCTTGATCATAAATTTGCTATAATGCTTGAATACTTGAAATCTTAGATCTTCTAGGATGAAACAATGTGAAATAACCTTATATTTATACTTAACTTAAGATTAGATCCGAAATTCAAATAACACAAGCCGACATCAGATCTAGGATTTGAAATCATTAAAATACCACCAAAAACACATCCCAAGGGGGTTGTCCTAAGTTAAGGAGGACCCATTCACCATAGGGTGAATGGGTCCTAGCATATTTAACTAGGACATATTTTGGGGATTATGAAATAACATGCCAAAAGGGGTTCCTAGGACCTAGTGAGGACCCATTCGCCAAGTGGCGAATGGGTCCTAGGTCACTAGCCTAGGACACATTCCTTACAAAATTAAGTGTTGTGAAACACTATTAATGAGTGTCGGGTTTTATCCCTCAGAAAATGCAATTAATAAGGCTTGGATTTGAATTTAAGGGGCTAACAAAGGAAAAAATAACTTCAATTAATTAATAAAGCCCTAGATTAGTGTGAAAGTGCAAAGAAACATGTTGGTGTTCAATTCACGCCTCTGGTGTGCAGATTGGAAATGAAAGCTATGCATAGTTAGACTGCTCTTCAAATTAGGAGGGGAAGCTCCCTCTTTTGTTGATTATGCAAGAACCCGTCAGAGGTAGAAGCTGCGAAGTATTTTTTTCTAAGAAAATGTGAGATATGGGTTTTGTAGGCGCTCATGTGTTGAATAAACCCAGTTTGTTAGTTTTTTGAAAAGGGTGATTTTTTTAGAAACCCTAAAAAAATGGAAGCAGTGAGACAAGGGTATGTGCAGGATTATGATGGGCCAAAAAGCGGTGATATGAAAAAAGTAGCTTTTGCATTCACCAAAAAATGTGAAAATCTCGAGTTGACTTTTTTTTGGGTTGGGTGTCAGTACATTGCTCCAAAGCAATGCCCAAGCCAAAGTAACACAAATCGGATATCCTATACAAATCAAATATCTGATTTGTATTGGATATCTTATTTGTATCGAATATTCGATTTGTGTCAGGTAATATATACCCAATTGCAGCCATTTTAAACCATTTTAAACCTACAACCATAGTGACAGTGACGTGAGGGCGTATCCAATATTAGATTTGAGCTAATATCCGATTTGTAAGGTAAGTTTTTGGTTTTTTTTTGTTTTAATCGATTTTGGTATTAGTTTTGTATAATTTTAACTAGTTTTTTATGGATTTTTATTAAAAACTAGGGTTTTTTTATGGATTTTTATTAAAAACTAGGGTTTTTTTACAATAATTTCATTTATATTGTGTAATTTCAATTAGATTTTATTAGTTTTGAACTTCAATCAGGTATTATGGTTGAGAATCAAAACCCACAAATGCCAAACTCTCCACCACCTTTGTGCCCATCAATTGAAGAGTTAATTGGTGAAAAATTGGAGCAATTGAGGTGCATTTGTGATGTTTATAAGACAATCCCTCGATTATCCCAGATGACAAACACATTGAAAGAAATAATTAAAAATATAGAAACCCTCTCCACCCAACATAATGCCATTCTTTTGTGGCGAGAAACCATGAGGGAATATTACTCCTGTGGATTGTCTTATGAAGAGGTGAAAGATCTCAAAATTTAACAAAAGCCCAAATAGCCTCTTTATTTGTTAACCCCCGCATTGATCTGCCAGTTAATGTTAATAAACCAAAATTTTCTATAAAATGGTGCACGAATAAGGAAATTGTAGATAACTTTTGGGATCGTTGGTGGATGGTTTTTGATAAACCACCCAACAACAATATTGATGTACCATTTTACTTTATTAAAAAATTATACGCTGAGTTTGTGTTAGGGAATCATGTCAATTACTTTGACATTAAACCCTTTCAGGGCGTTGGTGGAGGTATGCCCCAGGATAGACCAGGGGCAGTTAGAGTAGTCTAGGGCCCATATGTTCCCCCTCCTCCCCTTCCTCAGCCACCTCCAATACATCATCCAGATATTATCGAGGATGTGCAACCACACAGACTATTCAGGTTATTCACTCTTTGAGTGATCTTTTGGTTTCCCATACTGCTACAGTAGCTCAACCACATGCTGGTGATGTTGGTGATGGATCAAGTGTTGTTGCATCATCCTCCTCAAGTCCACATATCTGTGTGCCACATACTTGCAGTATGTGCCACCAGATATGCTTGGGTCCTCTTGTACATCCCGTTGAGCATCCCTTGGACACTTCTGATTATGACCTCCATGATGTGGACGTTATAGGAGATCAAACGTAGGGGATTGGAGCACACCCTACAGAGTCCTCTTCTACTAGAGAGGGGGACATTGGAATAGTTACACAGGTAAGATTTAAGTTGTAAATTCATAACTTGCATTTGTTTTTAAATGAATATTAATAAGAGATAGTATCAAGTACTAATATTTATTTACATGGTCTATTTAATGGTTTATGTCTGAGGAGGATCTTGCACAGGTTATTGATAGCACCCTTAGGGCCATTTCATTTGGCCTCGACATGCACGCAGTATATATTTTCACACTCGTTTACATTTTTTATTATATACTTGCTTGTCATTTGAATTGTCATTAATGAAATTATATATTAACTTATATGTTTATCTTATTTTTTCCTCTTGTAGGAAACACCTAGTGTGAGCGAGGTGCAACACTGTCCAGATGATGGAGGAACAATGGTAGATAAGGGAAAGGTAATTGAACTCAAATTTGATTGAATTAAGATTTTTAAGATCTTATAGTGATTATACATACATCGACATAGATTGGTAGTTTCATATACTTGTCATTTTTATGTACAGGCGGTTATGAGCTACACATCCTTGTTGACAAGTGTCACAATGCCTGAAGGAGTAGGTGTTGGAACACCTCAAGGAGTAGGTGTTGAAACACCTCAAGGAGGAGGAGTCAAAACACCTAAAGGAGATAAAGAAAAAGAGATTCCTAAAGAGGTATGTGTTTATTTTATTTTGTGTTTGGTAAATATGTTCCTATTACCAACAATTGTATGCTAACTTGTATCAATTTTATGTTTTTGTTCACATATATAGATTGACATTGCAAAAGTTGGTTTGATTGGTTCTTTGAGAGGGGACATATTCTAGGACTTTGACCCTTTGAAGAGATGTATATATGAGGTAATCAAGATTTCAATTTTAGAGTTCAATTATAATTCAATGTATATTGATTTTGATGTTAATTATTCAATTTTAAATTATATAATATAACTAATATCAATTGTGGTTTGAATTTTTCTTGTGCACCTTGAGCCAAAGAGTGCTACCCATTTTGATGATCCACCAGTAGTTTAGGATGAGATAGACATTTTGGCATGTATATTTTGAATAGATATCGAGATGGCATATGCCACATTTTGTAAAACTTTGTTTGAGTTGGCATTGATGCCATTTTTGTATATGGACATACACTTGATTATTGGATAATTTGATATACAGAAGTTGAGAATCGAAATAATTTGTTCCTCATGTGCATGTTTAAACTCTTCAAAAATTTAATCTTGAGCAATGGTTAAATATCAATGTACAATAGCATAAAAAAAAATTGTTATATTATATATTTCACCATAAAAAATAATGAATAATGGTTAAATTATATCATATATTTCTTAGATATATTATGGTTATATTATATAGTTTAAAGAACTTTGAAGACAAGAACAATGGTAAAGTTTAACATTTTAACTTTAAAGTTTAAATACACAAATGTCATTGTCTCACACTACATATTTCATATTTGATGCAGTAACAGGGAGGTCCTCAACTATCCAAACTCAAATTCACTTGAAGAAATCAAACTTTCAACCTTCAATCCCTAACAAGGGTGATTACTCCACAAGTTCCACAATTCAGACCTACTCACCTAGTAGGTTTCCAAACATCTATTTTTGATCTCAACTCTCAAACTATCTGACAAACCTGTAGACTATGCACCTTTTTGAGCACCCATTATGCCCAATCAAAATATATCAAGAAATATCATATGGTCACTTTGGACCAACTCCTCACAAACTAAGATTTTACGCTGAAAAGGGCTTCAATTAGCCCACTTTTACAAAGGAACACACCTCCAAACTTGCTGCCAACCCAATATATCACTAGGCATACCTTAAGCTACCTCCAAAACCACAACTTCTCCAACTTCTAGTTCAAAACTCGCCTTCTAGAGTCCCATTCCTTAAAACCCTCATTTTTCACAAAATAGCCAAGGGTTTATTGAAAAACCCATATCCATACCACATACAACCTTGAATCCACTTCAAAAATTCTCTATTCAGCCTGCAAAAGTTTAAGAATCCTTCAAATTATGCTGCCCTTAAACTTTACCCACTTTTACACTCTAAAACTTCACTTTTCCATTCAAAAACCCTCTTTTCTCAACTAGGGCTTCATGCCCAAACATACAAATGACCTCCCCTGCCTTTTCAAACCTTCTATCTCATCAAAATTCACATGCTCACACTATTTCCAACCTATTCTAACTTGTTCTCAAGCAATTTCTTCTTTTCACCACTTCAAGCCTTGCTTTTAAGGCCTAAAACTATATGTTTCCACTGGGGCAGCATGGGAAACCTCCTCAAATAACTTTTCCAACACTAAATTTTTCCTCCTACACCTACACCTACTCCAACCAGGCCCATTCCATCAAGATACAACAAGTATAATAGGTGGAATGGCCTATTTCATCATATTACTCTCTCAAACCCTTGATTGAGCAAATACAAACCCATTTACAGAAAACTAGCTCTAAGTTGCTTGAAACTCAAAGTAATTCCACAAGAATGGATTCAAATCAAAGTTAATATAGTCCTACGTTTGATCCAATCGTTGTTAGAAAAAGATATTCCTACACGGATTCGTACAGAGCCTTGAATCCTCAAAAAACAATGCAAAACTCATAAAATTACTGAGAAAATATAATTTTTAATGATATTTTCTTCACATTCAAACATCTAACTCTTTCTTCGGCTTATGGGAGGCCTATTTAAGCCCCTAACAACAAAAAAAATGACCCAACCTCTTCAACTACCTCTCCAACGAACTTAATTGTTGGCATTCCTTCTAATTTTCAATTTTTGCCATGACAACATTTTTTTGCATTATAGCAACATTTACATAATAACTCCACCTAGACTCAAAAACTAAAAAAAAAATTGCATGATGACCTAACATGGCCTTATTTGACAACAACATGAACCTAACTAGACCAATCCTCAAAATAGAGGAACATAGTGCTCTGCACCAATATTGGATTATCATTATATATTGAAATTCAAAAAATATCATATATCCTTTATAGTCCATAGAAAATATTACTATTTTCTTCTCCTTCTCTCTCACAAATTCATGTTTTGTTTCATGTAGCATTTCTTAGAAAGTAGACTAATGATAATTATCATGTTCTGGTGCAAGAGCACCTACATGCCGATCATGCCTCCAAGAGTCAAAGTTTGAGTTTTGTCTTACTTTTTGTTGTTTCATGTTAATAAGGTCATTTTATACCATTAATGATCATTTGGAGTCATTTTGGAAGTTTGTGGGTCGTTTGGGTAAAAGATGTAAAAAATTGCCAAATGTTGTCAATGACAACTTTTCAATTGTAATGACAACTTTTTTAAATGCTATTAACAGTTAGTTGGAGTTTAGTTGGAGGTTAAAAGCTACTTGTAAGGGAATAAATAAATCTTGTAAAAATGACCTTAGGGTTGGAGAAGTTGAAAATAAGAATTTGCATCTTTGAGGAAGAAGATTTATGTGTTTTTTCAATGTCCTGTGTTGTTCTTTTGCTTTTGTATTGTCTGTACGGCCTTATTATGATTTTCACATGTGTGGTATGGTTAGATAATTGATTTAGCTTTCAAATTCCTTTGGTTTGGTCAAACTTTATGGAGATTTGAATAAGTTATGGTAATTATACCACTGACAACCTGGAAGTTGTTTTATTTTGCAACTCGTACAACCAAACTGACTATTCCAACGCATCTAGATGGGTACATTTAGGTTAGGTATGGTCCCTTTTCACACCCAAACAGGCTAAAGCAGTCCGAGCTACGTTCAATCGGAAAAATCCCTTAACAGTCCAAAGTGCAAAAGGGAAATAATCTTTGACAGGTTGTTACTCAGAAATCGTGATGCCTACAATTTTTTTTTTTGAGGCTATGAGATCGTGTTGGGCCCCTCTACAATAACCTCTCTCGGTTTTTTCTATCTCGAAGTTTTTTTCCCGTGGTGACGAGTTTTCAATTGAGGGAAAAGTTGTCAATTGCAAGTAGTGTAAAGTTGCAAAGTGGTGCAACTCGTACAACCAAACAGACTATTCCAACAAGTCCAGATGGGTACATTTACGCTAGGTATGGTCCTCTTTTCACCCAAATACGCCGAATCACTCTGAGCTACATTGGATCGAAGATTTCCCTTATGAGTCCAAAGTGCTAAAAGGTAGCAATCTTTGAAGGGCTATTTCTTAGAAACCGTGATGCTTACAGACTCTTTGTTTGAGACTATGGGATCGTGTTGGGACCCTTTACAATAACCTCTCTCAATTTTTTCTATCTCGAAGGCGTTTTCCCATGGTGACGAGTTTTTAGTTGAGGAAAAAGTTGTCAAATACAAGCAGTGTAAAGTTGCAAGGTGGTGCAACTTTCGTTCTGCAACTCATACGACCAAACGAATTGTTCCAACATGTCCGGATGGGTAAATTTACACTAGGGATGGTCCTCTTTTTCACCCAAATACATCGAATCACTTCGAGCTACATTGGATCAACGATTTCCTTTAAGAGTCTAAAGTGCTAAAAGGCAGTAATCTTTGAAGGGTTATTTCTCAAAAACCGTGATTAAAAAATCTTCGTCTGAGGCTATGAGATCATGTTGGGATCCTCTACAATAACCTCTCTTAGTATTTCCTATCTCAGAGGTTTTTTCCCGTGGTGACGAGTTTTCAGTTGAGGGAAAAGTTGTCAAATGTAAGCAGTGTAAAGTTGCAAAGTGATGCAACTTTCATTCTGCAAATTGTAAGACCAAATGAACTGTTCCAACATGTTCGGATGGCTATTTTTATGCTAGGTATGGTCCTATTTTGCACCCAAATACGTTGAATCACTCTAAGCTACATTGGATCGACAATTTCCCTTAAGAGTCCAAAGTGCTAAAAGGCAACAATCTTTGAAGGGCTATTTCTTAGAAATCGTGATGCTTACAAACTCTCTGTTTGAGGCTATGGGATCCTGTTGAGACCCTCTACAATAACCTCTCTCAATTTTTTCTATCTTAGAGGTGTTTTCTCGTGGTGACGAGTTTTCAGTTGAGGGAAAAGTTGTCAAATGCAAGCAGTGTAAAGTTGCAAAGTGGTGCAACTTTTCTTTTACAACTCGTACGACCAAACGGACTATTCCAACACGTCCATATGGGTAAATTTACACTAGAGATGGTCCTCTTTTGCACCCAAATATGCCGAATCACTCCAAGCTACATTGGATCGGCGATTTCCCTTAAGAGTCCCAAGTACTAAAAGACAACAATCTTTGAAGGGCTATTTCTTAGAAACTGTGACACTTACAGACTCTCCATCTGAGGCTATGTGATCATGTTGGGACCCTCTACAATAACCTCTATCAATTTTTTCTATCTTGGAGGAATTTTCCCGTGATGATGAGTTTTCAGTTGAGGAAAAAGTTGTCAAATGCAAGCAATGTAAAGTTGCAAAGTGGTGCAACTTTCGTTTTGCAACTTTAGTTTTGCAACCTAGTACAACCAAGCTTATTTTGTTTCAAGACATCTAGATGGGTATGTTTATGCTAGGGATGGTCCTCTTTGCACCCAAATGCGACCGAGAATGCTCGAGCACATTGGACGAATATTTTACTTAAGAGTCCAAAGTGCTAAAAGGAAGCAATCTTTGAAGGGCTATTTCTTAGAAACCGTGATTCTTACAAACTCTTCATCTAAGGATATGGGATCATGTTGGGACCCTCTACAATAACCTCTCTCAGTTTTTTCTATCTTGGAGGCATTTTCTCGTGGTGACGAGTTTTCAGTTGAGGAAAAAGTTGTCAAATGCAAGTAGTGTAAAGTTACAAAGTGGTGCAACTTTCATTCTACAACTCGTATGACCAAATTGACTATTCCAACACATCCAGATGGGTACGTTTTCGCTAGGGATGGTACTCTTTTGCACCCAAATACGTCGAATCACTCCAAGCTACATTGGACCGACGATTTCCCTTAAGAGTCCAAAGTGCTAAAAGGCAACAATCTTTGAAGGGATATTTCTCAAAAATCATGATGCTTACAAACTCTTCGTCTGAAGCTATGGGATTGTGTTGGGACCTTCTATAATAACCTATCTTTGTTTTTGATATCTCTAAGGAATTTTTCTGTGGTGACGAGTTTTTAGTTGATGGAAAAAGGGTCAGATGGATGCAATGTAAAGGTGCAAAGGGGTTTAGGGTTCGTTTTGTTCCTCGTGAGTAAGTGAAAAATTAATTCATTTACTCAAATACACTTAAGTCATGAACTACACACATGAATACAAAGTATATGCATTTAAACATGTAGGTCGTAAAGTATACATTAGAATACTCAAATACACTTAAGTCATGAACTACACACATGAATACAAAGTATCCACATTAAAACATCTAGATCATAAATTATACATTAGAATACTCATAAGTGACAAAGTATGCACACAAGTGGTAAAGTATACACTTGAATACACATAAAGTGTACACAATATGCATAATATTATCATTCAATAATTGCTATCAAATATAGGATTTATAAAATGCCACGTAGGCATACAACAAACGACCCTAATACATAGTCATTTCCTAGTAGGGGAAGGAAATAGATCACACATTGCCTTTGCGGTTGGCACAGTCTTCCACAAGAGTAGCATTTTGACATTCTGGAGTGACAAACACCTGTACAAACCATCAAGGTAGTAGTTAAACTACATATAATAGAAAAAATGCTTAGAATAACCAATCTATATTATTCTAAATGACCTAATTGATGATGAAATGGTAATGCAATGTATAAAAGATGCTTACAATAAAAATCTATATTATTGTAATATGTCGCATACCTCTCCCACAGGATCAGAGTTGCCTATTGTTGCAACAGGTCCATGATCAATCGTGCCAGGAATATCGCAATATACTTCAAATGAGAAATCTATATTGTCACAATAGAAAAGATGCTTAGACTAACAAATCTATATTATTCTAAACAACCTGAATGATGATGAATTGGTAATGCAAACTATAAAAAATGCTTAGAATAACCAATCTATATTATTCTAGAAATGACCTAATTGATGATGAAATGGTAAGGCAAACTATAAAAGAAGCTTACAATAACAAATCTATATTATTTTAATCTATTGCATACCTCTCCCAAAGGATTAGAGCTAGCTATTGTTGTAGCAGGTCCATGATCAATCGTGCCAGGAATATCACAATATACTTCAAATAAGATATCTATATTGTCACAATAGAAAAAATTCTTAGACTAACAAATCTATATTATTCTAAACAACCTGAATGATGATGAATTGGTAATGCAAACTATAAAAGATGCTTAGAATAACCAATCTATATTATTCTAAATGGCCTAATTGATGATGAAATGGTAATGCAAACTATAAAAGATGCTTACAATAACAAATCTATATTATTGTAATTTGTCGCATACCTCTCCCAAAGGATCACATTGGCAGAGTGCATATTACATCCTTAGGATAGTCAAGTTGCAATCATTAAATGCGAAGAATTCTCATGAAAAATAATTG
>VDFB02106316.1:0-10838 GCA_007258455.2 Sequoia sempervirens | reverse complement strand
ATAGGTGACATAAATTTTTTGACCAAATTGATGAGCATATATCCAATATTTCAATACAATTTTATATCCTACCTATAACAATCTATATTTATTCACATATTCCACCCAAACTCAATCTCTCCAAGTGAGGTGTAGGCAATCATATATGCAATATGCAATGTTTCTGCTAGATGATACTCACAATGACCTCCAACAAGCATGCTTGTAAACTCATGAAAATGATGTAAAATATTTTCTTCCATGACGATATTGTTAGGTACATTCTTCCTTAATGACATCTTTAGCTACTTTAAATTAGAATTTAGAATCATCATCCAAGGTTGGGATATGATACAGGAAGAGATCCTACTTTTCTTCTCTTTTTTGTCTTCATTTTCCTCCACGAGCATGTTTTCCCAAGAGGAAACCAATGAAGCCTTGATGGTGTCAAGATTATCATAAGTTTATCCATAACCATCTTCAATCTTCATATTATGTTTCTTTTCCTTCTAATTTTGCATGTTAAATGAAAAAACTTGGTTTTACACCTTATTTAAGTCATTTAATCCTTGATTTTTGTCTCCAATAGATTTATTTAAAACTATAGAAACCATCCAATTGAATTATGAGATTCCTCTCTTCTTCTATTAAGATGTAAGAAAAATCATTTGAGAGGTCTTTTTGGATCTTAGCCATTCTACTTTCAAGGAGATCCTTTCTTTGAAAAGGTTTCTAAAGACTTGGATATTCCACTCTTTTAGTCTGAGTTTTATGAATTTTAACTTTCGATTGAATATGCACATCTTAGTGCAATGATCAACTATTTGGGTGAGCCAAGAGTCAGTGACAACCATTTCGAAGTTTGAGTTTTCCATCTACACTTTTTCAAACTTGAAAGACACTCTTCTAGGGAATTTGTCCTTCTCTATGAGCCTGTAATCCTAACCAACTTCAAATAGGGTTACAATTAGGGTTCAAATAGCTTTATGGTTGGGGTTAAGCTTCAATTTGGGTTAAGGTTCAATTGATTAAAAATAAGCATCTTCAGAAGAAGGACATCTCTTGACGTAATTTACATATATTTTTAAAATATAGGTATGCTAGTGATAATACCCAGCCTTACCACATATTTATACTATATATTGTAAATAAATAGTCCAAATGTAAATAAAGAAAAAAAAAATGTTGATAAAAAATGGACCCATACTTGAACACATGAGAATCTCTAAATGTTATATGAAAAAAACATAAATACATTCATGAAGAAGTGAAATAAGTATTTTTTTTGTTTCAAATAAAATATCACAACTCTGCACTATAAGTATATCATTTAAAAAATAAAATGCTCATTTAATAAAATAAGACACTCATTGAAACAAGTATTGTTATCATAGTGAAAAAATATTGTTCTTATGTGTACAACAATTGGGTTAGCAATGTACAAGCATTGGATAATTTTATATTAATAGTTTGTCCTATCAAAAATATAAAAGGTGAGCACAATAAATAACATGTATTTTCCTATTAAATGAAGGATTTAAAAAGTTTTAGTGTTCAACTATTGGTCCATTTTTGTTCAGTATAAGTTGTATTTTAAATCATTAGTGTTATTTTTATAACAACAAATAGATTTTTGTGTTCAACTATTAGTCCATATGTGTTGAATATGTAGAGATATCAAAGATTTATGGTTATCAATAAGTATTTGGTCTCTCTCTCACTCACTCACTCAATTCTATCTCTCTCTCTTTCCTCTACCCTAAACCCTAAACCCTAAACCCTTAAACCTCTCTACCCTCTAATTCTTTTACCCTCCATTCCTTTGACGATGATGATGATGATGATTTTTGATCGAAGTTTTTCCTGATTTTTCGGATGATGATGATTTCGATTTCGGACTTGAATCTCGAACTCTGAATCCTGACCTGAACGACGCGATTTCCGGACTTTGATTTTCGATTTTTCCGACTTTTTTGATCCTGAGTTCTCGAATCCAACCCTTAAACCTTTCTATCCTCTACCCTCAACACTCTCCCTTCCCCTCCTATTTCTTATCTCTCTACCTTCTCCTACCACTCCTCTTTCGAGGCTCTCTCTCACTCACTCACCACCATATGGGAAGAGAAAGGAAGAGAGGTGGATATAGAGAGCTTCCATGATGTGGGGATAGGAGGGAGAGATGGTGAGAGATAGAGAGGGGAGGGAGAGAAAGGGATAGGCAGATAGGAAAGAGATAGAGAGAGGAGTAAGAGGGAGATAAAGAGAAATAGAGATAGAGATATAGATTAGGAGAGATGGAGGGAGAGATGGAGTGAATGAGAGAGAAAGGGGGGAGAGGGAGAGATAGCTCAATAGATAGAGGGGGGAAGATGCAGGAGTGACATAGATAGTGGGAGATATAGAGATATAGAGAGCGACAGGGAGAGATATATCAATCACCCTCCCTATATCTCTATCTATTCATCCTTATCTCTTTATCTCTCTACCCCTCTCTATCTCTTTGTCTCCCTTTCTATTTGTATGTTTCTCATTATCTCCCTCTCTCTCTATATTTTCTTCCCTATATTTATCTTTGTCTCCTTAAGTGTGCAATGGGTACATTGAAGAGGTCTTAAAGGAGAATGATCATATCTTTAATCAAATGGCATGCTACCTTGAGCATAACTCCCCAAGGACACATGCCATCCTTGGATTGTTGACATTAAACAACCAATCAAAATTTAGTTTCTCTCTCTCATATTAATATTTATTACTATTATATTAAATGTATATTATATTAATTATATTTTGTATTATATAAGAATATACTTATTATTAATTATTAATTATAATAGTTTTGTTAAAGAATATAATATATAATTATAATAAGTTGAATAATTATATTATTTATTATATAAAATATAGCTAATATATACTTAACGATATTGTAGAATATTAAAACCTAGCTAAATGGCACCAAAATTTTGAACTTAATTAACATTTTGTAAAACCTAACAAAACCAGGTTGTAGCTCATTAAATAGAAGTGAAAGGTCAATGCCAGCACCGAGGAAGAGTTTGGAGTAGTGAAAAAAAGGTCAATGCCAGCACTGAGGAAGAGTTTGGAGTAGTGAAAACAAGGTCAATGCCAGCGTCGAGGAAGAGTTTGGAGTTAAAACAAGGTCAATACCAGCGCCGACGAAGAGTTTGGAGGAGTGAAAAAAAGGTCAATATCAATGTCGAGGAAGAGTTTGAAGGAGTGAAAAAAAGGTCAATACCAGTGCCGAGGAAGAGTTTGGAGTTAAAACAAGGTCAATACCAGCGCTGACAAAGAGTTTGGAGGAGTGAAAACAAGGTCAATATCAATGCCGAGGAAGAGTTTGGAGGAGTGAAAACAAGGTCAATACCAGTGCCAAGGACGAGGTTCGAGGCACTCAAGGAAAATCAATGGCCAAGGGGCAATGAGTACTGTAAGTTTGGCACCCCCATTCTCTTTAACCTTCAATTTTCATGCCTAGTTTCCAAAGATCTTCTCGTACATTAGCACCCCCATTCTCGTAAAATGGTATAAGATAAGACAGAAAAAATAAAATAGTGTAGTCTTTCACATTTTTATCCACCAGCCTCAGGTCTTGGCAAAACTCCAATAATCTACCCACATCTTGGTTGAGGTCTAGGATTTCATCACACATAGCCTTCATCGCATGAGTTTGAAGCAACTGTAGACTTAGCCCAAGTATATGCTAGGCTAAGTTAGATCTAATGAATGGAAATAGAGGCATACAATTCTTCTTTAATACCTCCACCACAAACATATGCAAGGTGTTGGTTGTTTTTACAGAAAGCAGGTTGATCTTCTAATCTATCTATGAAATTTCCAATTCCAATAAAGGGCAACTCTTAGGCCCTGGACCAACCGATGAGGATTTGAAAGACCTCCTACACTTTGGGCTCTGCAAGACCCGAGAGGTTGATCCCTTAATGCGTTTACAACCTTTGCACCATCATCATAAACAACATTAACAACAACAGATAATCTCATTTAATAGCTCAACATAATCGGATAATACTGACTAGAATTGGTTGTTTATCAATAATATCAACTATTTGGAGCATGAGATAACTACAACAACATTTCACAGTATAATATAGTCATTGATTTGCAATTTGTAGCAAGCTCTAGGTAAAGGAAAACAAATACTGAACCATATGAATAAGTACAACTTAGATTAGTGCCATATATCCATTGGAGGAGTCAAATTTATACTTGCATCTAAGGGTTTATGATAGATTTAACACATAACATATAAGATCCTTGATAACATTGCTTTACAATCTCATCAATATGTATTCTAACCTAATACTACTTATCAAATTCTTATATAGAACATATCCACCTACAATCCCATTCAAGCATTTTAATTAATTCCTTGAATTAAACCTAAAACAAGAATCATACACACCACAACAGTGAGATGAACAAAACAACCCTTGATCATATTATTCAAAATTCAGATATGCTTGTACAATGGAGAAACATGAGTTCGAATTAATCATAACAATTCAAATGCCAATAGTGTCATAAAACATCAAATCCCCATGAATTCAAAACCTACTACAGAATGACTAAAAACCTAAATTGCATTTTCCCTAAAACCATCAGACTTTACAATTTTCTCTGCAACTTCATCTAGACTTGACAAAAAATATCTAACTTGGTAACCTATACTTCTGGCCTTGAAATCCTTCTTATAGAAAAAGAAGGAGCAAACAAGCATCAGGCCAAAAAGCACACGTGTCACCAGCCAATTGGACTGCCTTGTGATATTCCAAAATTTTGTTGCAACAACAATCTCCCTAGAGAATCTTCTTGTTCATCGTGCCCGCTCAGAATGGTTGATGTAGCAACAAAAAATTCAAGAATTTCGTGCCTAGACTGCCACCAAAAAACAAAACTAGAATCTGTTGTAACTGCAACAACTGATTTTTCAACTGTTAGCAGCCTACTCCTTTTCACTCTTCCTTAGTTAAATATACATTTACCCATTTCTGGTACTGTTCATCAATTGACCAATCAAAATTGATCACCCCATTCTCCTTGAAACTATAAGGTTCGTACTTAACTACCACCTGATTCACTTCTCTTTCAAAAGACTCCAAGAATGAGTTGGTGCTAATGATTTTGTCCATACAGCTCACCAACAAATCATAATCTGAGTTACCCTATTTTTTAGGGTTTTGTAGTCGAAACATGATATAAAGGGGCTCTTACACTTTTTGTGACTACTATAGCTTGTTTAAGAGGCCCCATGGATACTGTTGTAATTGTAGCATGCATGAATAGGGCGTAGGATGAGAAATAAAGAAGGTATAGCTGCTGTCCTCAATAGTTTTGTGAATAAAAGCATGTGAAATGAGAGGTTCAAGCCTAGGTTTCAACAAAACATGTATGGGAGATCTAATTTTATGAATTTTTATCCATGTGCAGACCTAATGGGTTGTTTCTGAACACTGAATATAAATGATATACATACATACACACACACATGCACATATATATATATATATGTATGTATGTATGTATGTATGTATGTATGTATATCTATTTTTAAATGTAAATGTAAATGCAATTACTCAATGCTCTCCTAGAACAATAAATGCAACATATCATTAAAAAAATCTATATCTATGTATATAAATGTGTATTTCTAAATGCAAGTGTAAATGCAAAGAGCGACGTCGAGGTTCCCTTGAGGTACAAACATCTATAAAAACAATGGGTACCCAAGGAACTTCCTCTAATAAACATTGGTTTTTGTGTCAACGAGAGGATATATCGCATAGCACCATCGTCATTACATGGTTTGGGCCTATTATGCATGGAAGACATAAAGGTCTGTTACGAAAAAGTTACTGAATTGATGGAGTATGTTGGACCTTGTTATAGTTACAAAGATTGGATGCAACTGGTTTGATATACACGAAGTATGCGTAGGTATGCACTGTCAGCAAATTATATACAACTAAAAGATAAGGATCAAAATAAAGGAGTGGCTATGTACATTGACGGAAGGCCAAAAGCATCAGGGAATATTGTAGGGTTTATAAATAGTACATGACCTAGGTCAACAAATAAGCAACCCAATTGCATATTTGAGGTGCGCAAGGGAAACTATGTATTCGTATGTGCGATAAAATCAATAATTGCAGGGGAAGAGTTGCTAATTGATTACAATTTGAATCACTTAGTTACAAATATAGTTACTATGGGGGTGGTATGTACTATGTACCATTTTACCCAACCTCCAATTAATGACTCCAATATACCATTTTATTCTTATGTTTTTTTTTGTAAGTCTATTGGTTTCATTTTGGTAATATTTTTTTATATTTAATTTTTGTCATAGGGGGACATTGATCATAGGGAGAAGGCTTTGGCCCATAGCATAGATCATGATGTATCTTTAGGCACTTCTACCCGACAGGTTTACCTCATTGTAATTGTACAAATTAGATACGAGCAAAATGCTTTATTATTATGTTCTTTTCATAAGTTTTTTGGGTTAATTTCGATAATGTTTTTAATATTCTTGTTGCAAATGACTGATTAGGGAAAGGCACCAATAGTAGAGGAGAGCATCCATAGTGAGGTTCAGTCAATATTTTGTGATGATGACATTTCTTATTCAACAAACCCTCTCGATACGATAAAGAAGATAAAAAAAATGCAATCAAGAAATGGTTAAGTTGATGTTCATAGTGCCTCAAACATATGAGATAAGAGAGAGGGTTAAAATATTGGTTGGGAGATTACAAAATTTGCAAGTAAGCTGTCATGAGGTATTTAATTATAACATAAGTTCATTCATGGTTTTATATTTTGTACTCTTTTATGTCATGAACTAAAATATGTGTTGTTTTTACAGGGTTATTTGTTTCCTCATAATGCTCCTGGCCATGATTAGGGTACTGCAAGTGCTGCCTGAGGAGTAAGGGTTGGTACAAGTGTCCATCCTGATCTTCCTACACATACATCACATCATTTGACCCCATCATCCGTGCCTATATTGTCGTCTAAAATGTCGGCAACACATACCATGTATGCATCCATTAATGCACCCTTTGGCAGTGAACACATACCAGAACATGCATCAAGACATGTACCTGGGGATGTAGAGGCCACTAGTACTGGTGATGTTCTAGCAACATTTCCTGGATCTTCCCCTATTACTAGTATAAGAACATTGCTAGTCACTCTTGTGGTGATCAAGGATTTCATTCCCATAAAGATAGAGAAGGTCCCAGATACTTTAAAATGCTTTAATTATTTTATTTTATTTTATTTTTTATTCAAGGGGTAAACGCTTTTGACCGAAGCTATGAATTGGATACAACCATTCAACAATAACACCCCAACAGGGTTTGAACCTTGGTGGTAGGAACAACAATGCCACCTATAAACCATCACACCATGCCAATACCGGCAAAATGATTTAATTATTATTATATATAATCCAATTGAAATTTACTTATTGATCGCTCTTTTTAGACTATTGATCCTATGATCATTTTGTAGGAAATGATGATTTTTATAAACATCTAAGTGATATTACATTGGAGCTCTTCGGGCCCACCATACATACATGGTGGAATGCCCAAAATCAAGATTTAAAAGATGAGCTCAATAACCGTTTAGTTGTGTTGTTCGGTGATAAAACATTCAACTGAACCAAGGTCCTTCAAAAAGATGGTACCTATCTAAGGTATGCGAGGGACCAATATAGGTCACATTTAGAGAAGAACAAAAAGTATGAGTGTTGCCCCATGATTCTGAAGGAGTGGAAGTACTTGGTGTCGGATGGAAAGGAGAAGGCTGAAAAGAAAAAAGGAAAGACACCATCGGGCCAAGGAAGGTATGTGATACTATCAACAATTTAATTATATACTAATTACTCTTTCTTTTTTCATAATCTAACGTATTTCAAACTTTTCATAGGTTGCCTGACACATCAAACACAACAAAGGAAAGACTAGAAAAACACGGGCAACACAAAATTGGCTCTGGTGGTTATATGAAATTAGCCGCACAAATTGTAAGTATCAATAAATGAAATATAGTATCCAAATAATAAATTGAAAACAATTTTTGTTTTATCACACCATAGAAGCAAAATTCATGACCTTATGCAAAAATGTAGGGCTCTGAATTCAATAGAGTTCCCACAGAAGATGACCTGAAGATTTCCTTCTAGCAAGGCTATGGAGTAGTGGCTAAACGCCTAAGAGTCTTGACTGGGCAAACACAACCTTCCACTACATCTGACACACAGGTAAATAAACTCAATAAAGTTTATTTAAAATTGAATACTTGTGTAATCTATTCAATATTAATTTCCACCATAAAGTAATTACATGCCTATTTGTTTTAAACATTCAAGCAATGATAATACTGCACATGACATTGGAATGCAGCCTGGTGAGGGTGGAGCACAACGTGCAGATGAAGGTCATGGTGTGCATCCCGGTACTTTAGAGCATGTAGAGCGTGATCAACATGTTGAGCATGATCAGGCTAGAGAAGATCAGGAATATGATGTGGCCCCATCAGGTAAAGAGGACCACTCTAAAGTTCTTTTAAACATATTTAATTGCAATTGGTGTATTAATTAATGTAACCTTTCATGTTTCAACTTTAGAGCATGTAGAGCGTGATCAACATGTTGAGCATGATCAGGTTAAAGAAGATCAGGAACATGATGTGGCCCCATTAAGTAAAGAGGACCATTCTAAAGTTCTTTTAAACATATTTAATTTCAATTGGTGTATTAATTAATGTAACCTTTCGTATTTCAACTTTAGAGCATGTAGAGTGTGATCAATGTGTTGAGCATGATCAGGCTAGAGAAGATTAGGAACATGATGTGGCCCCATCAGGTAAAGAGGACCACTCTCATGTTCTCGTAAACATATTTAATTTTAATTGATGTATTAATTAATGTAACCTTTCTTGTTTCAACTATAGATAAGGATTTAGAGGGTGTTCAACATGTTGAGCATGAGTCTATAACAAAAGTTCAGGAACATGATGTGGACCCATCAGGTAAAGAGAATCACTCTAATGTTATTTTAATTAATGAAATACTTGTAACAATAATAATAAAAATTATCAGTTTATCATTTCTTTCTTATTGTAGTAGACCCCCCCTTGCAGTGACACCCACGTCATGAGTAAATGACTAGGCGTACATTAAGATCATGAGCAGAGGGTAGAACAACTAAAGGGGGGAAAAATATTGATTTAGAAAATGATACTCCACTTCAGCTTTATGTAGCTTTAAAAAAGAAACAAAAACAAAAGTGATTGTAATCATATCATGATAATCGTATTTTTTATAATATGTAAAAACTAAAAGAATGAATATTGTATGTTAATGAATGAATGTGAATATGTTAATTAATGAATGTTATATGTTAATGAATGAATGTTATATGTTATTAATAGATGAAGAATGTTATATGTTATTAATGGATGAATGAATGATTAATGTTATATGATTGGGTATGGGGAATTGAGAGTGATGTGAGGGGGGGAGCAACCAAATGAGCTTCCACTATCATGTGGTTGGCCCTGTTAAGTAGAGAATATTAAACTATTCTTGAAATAAAGAGAAGCCCAATAAGGTAATGCACTTTTCAATATAAGAAATGTATCGTTTGAAGCATCAAACCAATATGCAAAGATGAAAGAAAGTGCTAACTTTTCACTATGGTGGCAAAAAAATGATTCTTTATACCCCGAATCAGTCATCAGTCTCAATGATGGTACATTGCAATGAATACTTTTTAAAAAAAAATTGCATTGTTTCATCACAATTTTGATGAAAACCACCGACGAATCACCGAAAAGGTCTGACAAAGTTGTGATAGCTGGAAAAAAGGATTCATCATAATTCCTTGCCAATTTCATCACAATTTTGATGAAATTTTGGTGTTGTTTCAATGCTCCTCCTTTCCCATTTCATTGAAATAGCGACGAACTTCTGGTGTTGTTTCGACACTACTCCTTGTCCATTTCATCGAAATGGCGATGAACTTTTGGTTTTGTTTCGACGCTACTCCTTGCCCATTTCATTAAAATGGTGATGAACTTCTAGTGTTGTTTCGACGCTACTCCTTTCCCATTTCATCGAAATGGTGACGAACTTCTGGTGTAGTTCGTTGGTGGATACACGAAGTTTTCGTCGATATTCTGAGGAACATCCGGGCCATTTTATGATGCTAATGACCGATGAATCTGCACCGTTATTTCAACGTTTAATTCATCGTCGGCCTTGCGATGAAAATATTTTCGTGATTTTGTCACTTTTCCAACAAAGATTTGTCGAACGATCAACGAATGTCCGTCACAAAATGGTGTCAAATTCAGTAGTGTCGGCTACTCAAGTGTCAGACTATTGTCAATAGATAGGATTTAGGCAACCGAACAACTAGCCAGAGAGGTATTCGTGTGAGAGGAGCAACCATCAGGGCTAGCTGCTACACATAGTTTTGATCATCATTTGATTCTTTTTGAGACTCACAATCTCCATTTTTTATAGCCCTGTGGGCATTGTACACTAATTGGTATACACACTTGAGTCAGATTTGTACCATGATAATGTTGATTTTTTGATACATATTTGATATGACCGATTTATGATGCGATGTGTCTACTTTATGTTGGATGATGTGGTTGTGTTTCTAATATGTGGTTGTCATTGATGTCAACACTATTAGCACTGATGTATTGAAGGCTATACATGTCAAGGATATTGAGAAAATTGTAAAAGAAAGTACGCAGGTTCCCAGTGGTTTAGTGAAGGTCATGAAGGTGTCGTGCTT
>VDFB02106315.1:0-16749 GCA_007258455.2 Sequoia sempervirens | reverse complement strand
TTGTCCTATAGTGAGTCCTCCTAGCTCATTAGTCTAGTTAGGGAACTCACCTTATCTTTGGTCCTTGTCCTATATAGGTTCCTTGACATAATTAAATTGACACCTTGGTTAGACTTTAGGTAGTTGGTAACCTCATCTCAGGTTCACAAAATTGATTACCTTAGAAGCTTGCTTAGAATTTGCATACTTAGATATTGTCATCCTAGACTAGCATCATATTAGACATATTTTACTTGCACAAAAATACCAAAAAAATAGCCGCATTCATTCCTTATTTACACCTAGAAAATCCCAAAAACATAGCTTAGGTTGCATACCTTAGATTTAAGTCACTCTTTGCATTGTCATACCTTAGCCCTCATATCACATACCTTAGTCATACTCCATCTTTCATCATAACCTCACCACCATGTCTATAATTTACCTTGATATGCGTGCTAGTCAAGTTGAATACCAGTTACTCTGTAATGGTCAATTCCAACAAGCCATAGACTTCAAAAGACAATATATCCAATCCAAATGCCAACCAACGTCAACCCATGGTCAACTATCTACATACCCTTCCTACCAACAATCCATAAGTCCTAGTCCTCCATCCATCTACCCTCATTATCAAGAGTCCCTTAGCATAATCCATGCCATGAATCCACAACAAACATCTATTAGTCATACCTATCCTAACCTTGACAAGGGAAACCAACCATCCAATAATCCCTTCCAATCCTCCACATCCTATCATAGTCCTTCATCCACTAATCCCTTCCAAGCCTCCACATCCTATCATAGTCCTTCATCCACTAATCCCTTCCAAGCCACTCCATCTCAATCTACATTTAGTCATGAAAATACATCTATTCATGGTCTCCAAAGTCACATCCCATCTACTAAACTTAAGGATACATGTCAAATGGAAAGTCCAAAGCATGACTTCATGGCTTCACCTTCATGTCAAGATCAAAGTAGTCTATCCCATGACCCTATCTTTAAGTCCATCCAAGAAGTCCTTCTAGATAATCATGTCATCCAAAATACACCTATCCTTGATCAAGATTCCATTCCCAATCATATCATTTAAGACAAACCCGTCTTTGATCAAGACACTACTATTGAGCAAGAAGTCCAAAATGATCCACTCCTTGACCTTTATGCCATTCATGAGCAAAAATTTGAAGATGACCCTATCCAAGTATCAAATGCATCCATTTCCCAGAATGAGACACTTGCCTCCTTTGAAAACATAGATGATATTCCTCTAGAACAAGAGTCTCCTACTATAGACATATTTACAAATGATCAAACTATAGCTGAGTTCATTGGACTGTATGACAATGACCATAAAGACAATTTCAACATCGACTTGGAAGCACCAACAGAATCCTTTGAATCTAATATGTCACAAAATCACACCAAAGATATCCAACATGTCAATTAAGATAAGAGATCCTATCAACTAGGATCATCCACTTTTATCAAATCAGGCTTTCTTGTAGAGGAGAAGATTCCAAGTAATAGTTTCCACAAACACAATGATGGGTTAGCATCTTGCTTCCAAAATGAAAAATACCCCATCGCAAACAACAGAATCTATCAAAGAATGTAGTATTAGGGAAAGGGACTAGGAATACATGAACAAGGAATTCTAGAACCAATATAGTTTCAAGCAAATCCTAGACATCAAGGTCTTGGTTATTCTTCAGTCAATAAATCTAATGATGTTAATGGTATCTTCTCGATATTGGGGGAAACTTTATCTAATACAAACATCAAAATGGAGGCCATGAGTAGTTCTTCCATAAGGTTGTTGCCAACATTCTCCTTCCATACCATAAATTGTCATTCCAACATGAATAAACCTTCCATTTGGAACCAACAAAAAAAAATCTTACAAATTCAAAGTTCAAAATAAAATATCAAAGGCCATTGAATCAATCAAAAATCCAAGTGGACAAATAAAGTTAAAATGGATCCCAAAGAAAAATGGATCAAGCAAAGAAAATAGTTCAAAAGTAAAAGTCAATCAAAATGAGGAGCCACAAGAAAAGAGGACTCCCACATATAATAAATGTCCACCTCCTTCAAAATGGTCATCATACAAGGCATATAAAAGTCATGGTTCCAAACATTATCCCAATCTGAAACCCAGTCTCCATCATCCATCACCCCAAGTTTGGCAAATGAAAATTCCTACATCTAAATTGCCAAACGCGTCTACCATCATCCGTCATAATCCTACATCTCGCCTAAAGTCTAAAATTCCTACGTCACAAATCCATCGCATCTTGGCAGCAACTCTTTATTGTAAGGACTCCCATGGCACTCTATCGCGATGTGAGTATTTTGATAAGGCCAACTCTAGTGTCAACAAGGATCACAATGACATCAATCAATTGTATGCAAGTGCTATGATCCTAACAAGGAAACTACTTCATCAAGGTTATTATTGGCATATCATGGCACTAGTCTCTACATCAGCACCATCAATGGATTTAGCACAATCAGTGATCATCTAAAGCATCAGGGCCATCTAAATTTTTTTTTAAAAAAATCACTTTGATGAAAACCTGGCAAACAGGCATCTTGGTGACACCAAAAAGAAAAAAAAGTCAAGAGAAAAATTTCGTCCAATAGTGAAAACCATTCTTATGGCGCTTTGGATAAGTACCATGATGAAAACCTGGCAAACAGGCGTCATGTGTAAGAAATTATCTATGTGGACTATTACACTTGGGGGCAAGTTCTTTCATCTCCCATACCCTTCGTATGACATTTATTATGACATTTCCATCTATCCATCTTAGCCCTACCACTCATGTCCATTTTTACACCTACTTTGATCTTGATAAGGACTGGGGTAGAAACATAAATAATGCTTTGGAAAAAATCTTAACATGTCTATCCTTTGGTCATACACTATCCACGAAATATCATGTCATAGCCTTCATAGCATTTTCCAAACCCATACCTTGGAGAAAACGAGTTATCCTTATATGACAGTCCTTGGAGACCATATGATAATTTTTCTAGCCAAAAATCCTCATGTCACTTATCTTTTACCAAAGCCACCCATCATCTATTCATACCTATCGCATGCCTTGGTTTTTCCCTTGTCAATGGTCTAAGGATTTTCCATCATCCCATCCAATCCTGAAAAGTCATTCCAAATGCAACAAGCCCAATCCATACAATCTTTCTATGCATCCTAGTGCATCATTCAAAACATTCCTTGGCTTTGTTTCTAGCCTTAGCTGCAAACCTTGATCCTTTAGTCACATTATCATCATCCTCATGTTGTTTTTAGGATGTGTCCTTCCTACATCAAACATATTGTCACCATGCTCATCACCATCAATTGGTTTTAGCTTGACTAGGGCAAGATCATGGTTGTCTTTGGATTCTTGTCCATGGTTTGCTGCTTGTAGGAATCATTTCCTGTACATAGTCCACTATCCCTATACACAAAGTACTTATCCATGTACATATACCTACTTATCCCGTATTATATCTTTATTTCATATCCATTGCTTGTATATACCATTCATAATAAGTGGTAATCTTTCCCATAACCTGGAACGATTGACATTGAGTGCATTTCATATCCCCCATTTTACCCTATTCATAATCGATTGGTCTTATACTTGACTGGGGGAAAACACTTGATGTGTGTCATATTGATTCTTCCATTGGCTGTGTTGAAGATGTAAAAACATAGAAAAATCCACAAACATCGCAAAATGACTTGAGAAAACACAAAAACATCAAAAAACTTCAAAAAGGTAAAAATCAAAACATCTCAAAAATCCAAGAAAACAGAGTCAGGGTCAGTCGCACTTGTCTGTCTTTGTCGTTTGTCGAACTACATTGCCTCTATGACTAGACATAGGAAAGGCCATCAACCGATGTGCCCCCAAGGCATTAGGTCAGTCTATTTAGGTTTGTCTATATAAAATCATGCTTCAATTCATATGTCTATATGACAAGGTCATTGTTCATGTCAAACTACGAGGTCTCTACGTGTATAATGTAGGCAAGGCCATCAATCGATGTGCCTCCAAGGCCACACTAGGTTAGTCCATTAGGGTTCATCACATTCACTTTCACACATGTCTTCTACTTGTAGTTAGTCTTGTCAGTCAAAGTCAAGTCAAACTACGAGGTCTCTGCATGTATAACGTAGGCAAGGCCATCAATCGATGAGCCCCTGAGGCCACACTAGGTCAGTCCTTTAGGGTTCATTTTCATACATAGTCACTTGTCCACACATTGTATCAATTCATGCATCAATCTGGTGAACAATTCAACCATGTCTCTAAATCAAATCAAATGAATTGCCAAGGAAACAATCAAAATAGATCAACTGTTGTCTGCTACAGGATGTGTCCTTCCTAGAAACAGACATCATCAAAACAATCAACCTGTGTCTTATTCAGGATGATTCCTTCCTGAATATTGATATAAACAAAACAATCTATGTCTTATACAAGATGAGTCCTTCCTACATATCGACATTGTCAAATAGTCAAGCTAGCCATATACAGGTTATCACATCAATGACATTTGACTTAACGTCTTATATGATACATGTCTTTCTGAAACCAGGTTTTGTCATGCCTTATATAGATAGTCATAACATCGAAACTAGACTCATAGTCTTATTTGGCATGTGTATCACCTATAATCAGGCTCTATTAATCAATTCTTTTATCAATCAAAATGAATCAAACAAACAAGATTAGGTTAGACTGGCAAATATTTTACTGGATTTTTGACTTTATGGCTTATTTATCTAATCATTTTATTTTACTTTATGATGGGAATTATGTTACTAGCTTTCTCAAGGATGTCCCATGAAGGATTTAGAGAAGCAACCATGTATTAGAATTCTATTTTCTTTGATTTTTGTTTCTAAATTGTCTTTTAACTTTGATTTTTGAGTCATGGTACTAGTTTCCTAGTAATATTTGGTCTTTTATTATTCATCTTTCTTTCCGTACTAACATTTCTTCTTTTCTACGTCTTCACCACCCTTATCTATTATCATTTTTTTCTTTCTTTCATCTTCTAGTTCTCTCATCAATTTCAAGAGCACATTATCAAACAGTCATGCTAGCCTTATACAGGTTATCATATCAACAACATCTAACTTAACATCTTATACAATACATGTCTTTCTAAAACTAGGCTTTGTCATGCCTTATACAGATAGTCATAACATTGAAACCAAACTCATAGTCTTATCTGGTATGTGTATCACCTATAATCAAGCTCTATCAATCAATTCTTTTATCAATCAAAACGAATCAAACAAACAAGATCAGGTTCTGGAAAATATTTTATTGGATTCCTCTATATTTGAACCCATCTATCCTCTCGAGGGGGCATACCTTCACCTATTTTACACTAGGGCATGACTAGGGAATATTTGTTAACACAACGCCGAAATGACATTGTATCAAAGAGGGGCAAATGTAGACACTAAAATTTGGTCTAAGCCTGCGACTTCAATATTCTTCATAATTCCTATTCATCATGGTCATGATTAAATAATCTTAATTATTTAATTAATTCATTTTAACATTAATTCTTCTATTAATTAAATAATCTTAATTACTTAATTAATTCACCTTAACATTAATTCTTCTAATAATTAAATAATCTTAATTATTTAATTAATTCACCTTAACATTAATTCTTCTATTGATTAAATAATCTTAATTATTTAATTAATTCATCTTCTATTAATTCTTCTATTAATTAAATAATCTTAATTATTTAATTAATTCACACTTTTCTTTATTCTATCTGATTAATTAAATAAACACTTTTTATTTAATTATGTTACTAATTAACCTTGTCCTTGTCAAATTAAATAAATTCTTATTTAATTTACTCTTTACCATACTTCAACTATAATTAAATAAATTCTTTATTTATTTAATTATTCATTTAAATCCCTTCATCACTTAATTAAATAAATCTTATTTATTTAATTATTTTTCAAATATCAAATCTCAAATTAAATGAATTAGTTAATTCATGAATCCTATTTTAACGCATTCCTCTATATTTAGATAATTGTGTAGGTTATCTAAGTATTCACTCTTACTCGACTTGACATCTATTTAATTCGCTAAGTTAACTCAATATTTAATGTTTGAGTGGAATTCTTGAGTAATCTCTTTGTCAAATCATTCAATCGTCTAATGCTAACTCATTTGCATGTACATGCATGCTAATTAAATAGTTATATTTAATTAATTAATTCTTTTGTGTGCATTCGAACAAGAGTTGATTTAATCCATCTTTATCTTTGTCATGCAAAGATAATTCTTTTATTTTTTAATACCAAACTGGAAGATTAAATCATTCATTTAATATTTAATTCTATTTCTAATTTATATCACTCATGTCATTACTAATAGTTATCAGAATGCATGTCTAATCTATCAATCTCAACCATCCATTGATCTTTCAATCCTGGCATGTCGTTCGAATAATCAATTTTCTACAAATTGATCTAATCTTCATCATTCCAATCTCTCTCAAAATATCTCTCAAAATCTCTCTCTAAAATTTGCGAAATCTTATGAATTTTGAGAGCACATATCTTAAATCTTCAATGTTTTGCTAAATCTTTATCATAGGCTATACTTGCACGAAATTAGGAAAAATATGAGGGCAATTATATTACAATAGCAAAATGGAGAAGGGCAATCGAGATGAATCATGGAAATACGTACAAATTTGGTGAGATTGTTCTAGTTTTATTTATGTTTTTGACTTTCATTTTTTCTTTATTGCTTGGCATTAGATTTGCATTTAGATTTGTATTGCATGTTTGCTCTTAATCTTGTCTTGTGCACTTTCTTGGTGTTACAAAAAGCATGTTGTTGATGGATGAAAATTAGTAGAGTAACAATGCATCAACTTGTGGGGCAAATAGATGTGATAAATGCCAATTAACCTCAAATATAGCAATAGAAATTGGATCATTGATGGATGAAAATGAGTATAATGACCTTGCATGAATAGGTGCTCCCTCATTCAATAGATAATGACTATGTTTATAGGGATGAAGGTTGAAGAATGAGGAGATTCAAGAAATGTGGGATTAAGGTGAGATTCAATAGCCTTGTGACACTTATCACAAGGAAAAATAAAGCTATGGGGCTTTGTGTGGAGCACATTTTGAAGAATGTGAAGAGTTAAGGCATGTAGGTGAAGGGGTGAGGGGGATGTAAGAGAATTGAAGGCATGTTGTTAAGGATGGAAAAGTAGTTAATGCCTTGTAAGGGGATTTGAAGGCTTTTTAAGAGGCTTAAATACCTATGGGAGAAGCATTGAAAACCTTGTAAGAATTTTACATTCATTTGGGAGGGAAAGTCAACAAAAGGATATTTAAGGCAATATTCCCTAGAATATTCCTTTGTGAGGATAAATAGGGTAATTAGTTAATTAAAAGAATTTATTTTCTTTTGCAACTTGGTTAGTTGAACAAGGGTTGACTTTACCAAGGGTGGGGTTAAAGGCTAGGAAAATGGGTAATGGAGATTGGGGGTGATTAGCTTAATTAATTTAGGAGTAATTAACTTAAGAAAATTGAAGAAATTGTGACATTTAAGTAAATAAATAAGTTTACTTAATCAAATGAGAGGATATAATGATTTAATTAAATAATTTGATTTATTTAATTAAATGGGATAAACATTAGTAAGAATAAGGTGAATTAATCTGATAAATCAAATTATTTGATTAATAGTAGAAATTGATGGATTTGATTAAATAATGAAGATTATTTAATTAAATTGTTAGTGCATAGGTGATTTAGGAGGAAGTGATGCTAATTAATCAAAATTTGATGTATAATACCGATCAATACTTTTTAAGTGTGTAATTTTTTCCCCATTGAAGCAAGGTACCAGTTAGCTTGGTTCAAAGATTGATGCTTTTTAGGATCAATGCTGCTACCCAAATCAAAAAATTAAAATTTTCTCAAATTTTCAAATTCCTAACTATTTCCCCACTAGATAAAACTACATTGCTATACTACCCCCTCGAGAGATCAGGTGAAATTTTCAAATTTTGGGTCAAGCTCACAATAAAGATTCGAGAGGGTTGGTTCTACTGATTAGAGGACAAAAGATAATTCTTTTAGAAAGGTCAAATATTTGTTGTAGACAAATTGTATGATGTATAGACAGTCATTAGCCATGGGTAGCCTCATGTACATTTTTATGTATTGCATAGATTCGAGATCTTGATAGAAATGTTAGTAAGAATAGAAGAATGACAATGAGATGGTTTAACCATTAATTTTAAGAAGATTTGGAAGTCAAAGAAGCCTATGATCTTTTGATAATTTATTATATATGATGATGAATGATGATTATTTGCTTATCTAGGGATTGGGACATGAGCGACATAATCTCCTTATCTTCGATGAAACAAACAGAAACGATGCATCAATGTATGAACAACCAGGCTGGCATGGTGTCTAGTGTGATGGAATTTGACTCAACAAGTAGATAGGAGTGTTCTTATATTCACACTTGATATATAAAACCTTGCTAGGATGTACCTCATACATTCCAAACATCTCAGAGTGAAGCATAGAAAGGCATAAACTATCCACATAATAGTCAATAAGATGTTCAAAACACCATTCCTACATACCCAACAAAATAAGTATTCACCAAGGTTATATTACAAGAACATCCAACAACCACAACAAATGAAATATAATGATCAATTCCCCATTCCTTTCTCTTTAAATATTTTTGATAGACATCATTGAGAGGTCATTGGAATGAGCACAAAAAGATAAATCATAAGTAAATATCAAGAAAGCAAACAAGCTAATGTTCTTCATACCTCTAGCCAAGGGGATGTGTGTGAGGATAAGAATACAAATTTTTATGCCAATATATAATGCCCATTGTAGCAAGGATACATTCTATGACATGTTAGTTGATGGTCGTAGTTTGATAGGATGTTTGAACGGTTGTTGATACAAAGTTTGAAATATTTGCTAAAAAGATCAAGAGTTTTATTTTCAATTTAAAAGTTTGTTGTTTTGATTTTGATTTTGTGTTTGAAGTTTTCTTTTGTTGACTTTTGTGGTTGTTTCTATTTGTTTTTTCTAAATGATGAAGGTGATGGTTGATTTATTATGGATGATTGATTATTGCGAGTGAAGAAAAATGAGATAGATGGGTTTTTTCAAATATTTAGATGTTTTTATAATGTTTTGAGGCTATTTTTTATTTTGAAATTATGTTAATGTTTATGTTTTCCAAGTTTTTCAAATGTTTCTGGGCTTTTTTGAGATACATGAATTTTTTTTTGTTTTTTTGATGTAAGAGCATCTAGAGGTGTAGGGTAATCTTGCATCATCCAAAATAAATTGTTTTCTTCATTTTATTTAGTTTTTTTGAGTCCCATGATGGCACTTAAGGGGTATAAGACTATTAGGCATCAAAAATAGCAAAAAATTGGAACTTACTATTTTTAGTAGGTCAACCTAAATGGGCTCATAGGGACATGAAAATTTACCCTAAGGAGCAGAGGTAAAAAACATTTTTCATCAAGAAAGAATCACCTCAATACCCTAGATGGTTTAGGAGATATTAAAGTTTCCATCATGAGAAATTTTTCCAATTCAATTTCAAGTTCAAATATAAAGACTTTAGAGGCTTGAAACGAGTTGAAAAGTTGCCAAAATGACCTATGATGGGTATGTGTAGGATCATCATGGAAAAAATAGGCCCTTAAGTGGCAAAAATTTTGAAAAAATTAGTGTTAGGCAACTTGACATAAAAAATTGAATAAGTTATCTATATTATTTCAAAAATATTTAAGAATAGACTTTGTACAAAATTGAATGTAGTTTCTAAACTACTAGGTTTTTTTAAAAATAAATAAAATCTATTTGGAAAAAATTTGAAATTTCAATGCAGTAGTACTTAAATTTCAAGGAAAAAATAAGAAGTGGATGTTTGTCTGACCACCCTAACCATAATAAAATGATAATATTTTTTTTATTTTATATATAAGTAGATGACTCATGTCCGGATGTGATCCATATCTTTTTATAATTTTTTTCCAAGTAAATAATTAATTATGAATTTTTTATTACAACTTTTAAAAAATATAAAAACTCGTATGTCTGGCCACCTTAACTTGGTCAAAACTTCATGAAATTTAATTTTTCCTTTTTTAATCCTATAGAATGTGACACATGTTTTAGATTCAAAAAATGTGATACCGTTTGAAAGTTATAGATGTTTTTCAATCAACTTATTGATCAAGAATTTAGTCATAATTCTAATAGAAAATGAATAATAATTATTTATTAAATTCATATTAAAGCATAATTTATATTGGTGGAAAGTTGAGAATCTTCTCTAAAAACCCTTTTCTTTTCATCAATTTTGGGTAAAAAAAAGTTGTCAGCCACATACCCTACAAATACCCATAGTATTGCCACTTTTTGTCCCATCATGATCCTGCACATACGATGATATGTTTGTGTTGTAGATCTCTTCGAGAGCTTTCCAACAATATGCAATAATAGAAAATTAGACACCCTGATCAAAAGTTATCACCCCATGAAGTTGCCCCTTTAAAAAGTGAATTTCATTAAAATTTCTTCCTCGGCCAGAAATCAAATAGTGGGAATTTTTGCACCAAAACAAAAGGGAAGGTTAAACTTTCTAGAAAATTCTAAAGTGGTTATTGGGTAGAATAAAAAGGGTTAAGTGAGGGTTGTCAAAGGTGGCTCCAACAGTGCATATTTTGGGTTTTGAATAATATATTTTATTTTTAAAGTTGATTTTGTTGCAATGAATCAAGCCCATGAGGTTGTAGCTTTGAATCTATAACTTCATTATCTGAAAATAATTGAAAGTGGTTTATTTTTCTGCCTCTCAGGTTATATGCTAGTATCTATTATTGTGATTTGTGTGGTTTCAGGTGGCTTGGCCTTCATCATTTTGTGTCTCGGAGGCTAATAAAAAATGGCCTTTCCTACATTCAAGATCAGAGATGAGTTCACCTTCCATGTTTTTTATTTTTATGACTTTTTGACCTGTTTTTATATTTTTCACACGATTTATATGGTTTGGATATGATGTGTGCATTGATATTAGTGATCTGTTTTAGATTTTGTTGAGAATGAATTTAATATTGATTGATTTGATTGATGGATTGATGATGGTAACATTGTTGGAGATACACAACAATTCAAGGATAGTGTTAAGAAACACGTGGATTGTGAAGAATATCCCAAGATGATGATGGATTGATTGAATTTTCTTGATTAATATTTTGAAGCTCGATGTGGAAAAATATTTGTTTTAATGATTTAATGTGGCATTGAAGTGTAAGCTAGATGCAAATGATATTGATTGTTTGGATTGATTTTTGATAAAAGATAAACCTTGATAAGAAACATCTGGTCAAAATGTGCCATGGGCTAGTGATTTAGATCTTTTCTCACAAATGCTTTGAACAATTTGATTTGATGTTTTCCAATGTTTGGATCACCACATAAGTTGGAAGATATAGCTCAATATTTATTCCCAAAGTAAGATGTAAAAATATTCCTATAGTGTCTAGTAATGTATGGGATTCCATGGGTGTATGCTTGGATAGATGTATGGATGGATGGATATGACAAGCATTCAGAGGATGCCTAGGATTATCTTGTGTTAAGATAATAATTTTGGATAGAGAATTCTCATTTAGATAGTGCTCAATTGCTCAGATAATGTTCGGTAAGATAGGATCAATTAGAATGACCCATGTTAAGATGTTTACCATAAGCAAGTGTAAAGTGTACACCAAATTTTTTTCAAGATTAAGAATGTTATGAAACTTTTTCCCTGTGGAAGAAAAAAAGAAAAAAGAAAATAGAATAAAAGTAAATAAGTAAATAAATATAAGAACTAATGTAATAGTTCTAGAAAGAAAATGTAATAAAATAATAATTAGAGTTTTCACGGGATGTAATTATTATTTGTAAAAGGGTGTGTCGGTTGGAACTACCCTTTGTGTTGTATATAACTGGTGAAAACTAAATTATTGAGGACATGAAAAAAGAAAGAGAAAAATAAAGTGGAGCACATTGCGGGAATAGGGTTTCAAGGTTAGCAGGCTGTGAGTAGGACGAAGAAGGGGCACTCCTACAGTGGGTGTCCAACCTGGGGTACAAGTGCGTGCACTCAGGACAGTCCTGGCCAGGGCATGGTTTTGTGGCATGAGTGTTGAGAATTGTTCCAGTGGAACCAGCACTCGTGTAGCTCGCAACAAAGTCTGCTTTCCTCCAGACTACTCACAGATGGAAGAGGCTAAACCAGGCACCATTCCAGCAATAGTTGGGATTACTTCTGCACATTTCAAAGATAAGTATTAATTCCTGGTGAATTATCTGAGCAATAAAGTTGTTTTAAATCCTTTAAATCTTTTTTTGAATTAATAATTTATTTACAGCATGATTGAATGTATTTGGATGAAATTGTTGATCAATTTATTATATGCATTTAATTTCAAAGTCTTTACTTGAGCTTTATTTATTATATTAAAATTTGTGGATAAAAGTTTTAAAATTAATCTATGGAAACAATTGAAATCATTGCATTTTAAATTTTGGAATTTAGTTTCGTTTCATTTGGTATCAGAGTCTTTCCAGTCATCAATTAATTTTGTTGCATTTATTTTTGAAAATATATATACATATATATAAAACAAAAGATTAAAAATAATAATAATATTAAATAGATAGATTAGATTTTATAATAGTTGAAATTGATTCTTATATATATATATATATTTATCAATTATTTATTATGTTCAAAAGTTAAATAAATAGATAAACTAGATTTTATAATAGTTTAAATTTATTCTTGATTTATTTATCAATTATGCATTACTTTTAAAAGGTTAAAATATCTAGGTTAAAAAAAAAAAAAGGATATTTATCTTTTTAAATTAAAATTTTAATAATAAAATTACTCATTTATTTTTAACCTTTCAATTTCTTTATTCACAATTTGTTTCATCATCTAAAATTACTTATTTACTTTTTACTTTTCAATTTCTTTATTCACAATTTGTTTCATCATATAAAATTACTCGTTTACTTTTTACTTTTCAATTTCTTTATTCACAATTTGTTTCATGGAATGATTCTTTTAAATTCAAGTTAGTTATAAATTTTCACAGGAAATTAATTTAAAAAGAAAATAAAATAAAATTTCACTCAAACCTATTTTATTTTACTTTTGGTTTTTGAATTTACATTTAGTAACTTATGGGTTTTGAATTTACATCAAACTTCAAATTGGATATTTAATAATTTTTGTTTTCTTCTTCACCCAGTAAATAGTAAATTGATAACTAAATCTTATCCTTGCATTTTTGCTACTAGATTTAATAAACTGTTTATTTTGGAATTGAGAAAAATAGAAACCTTCCAAATAATTAGAAACTATTTATTTGTTTATTTATATTTTCTTAATGATTTAACCTTCTAATTACCATTCATAAATTTTGGGAGAGTTAGTTTGTAATTAAATATTCACTTCCTAGAAAGACAAAACTATTTTTTTGTTTCTTACAACCAAGTTACACAGCCAACACAGATTTCCTCCATCTTCACGATAGCGATTAAATACAAATAATTAATTCATATAAAGAAAATTATAGTAGACTAATAGATTAAAAATTGGAATTGCATTGTATGGGACTTCCACGCTAAATTCTTACATATTATATTGGCAACAAATTTAAACCTCTAAATTGATTCACATTTTGAAACCTTAGTTTCACCCTTTTATCTTTTGAGTTTTCTTTTGCAAGTTTAAAAAAAGAAAAGAAAAAAAGAAGTGACACCTATATTTTATCACTTAAGTCTAATATAGTTTACATTGTGGGCCCATAACCCATAGGTCCTTAGATTCATGTTTTAAATTTAGAGAAACAATATTATGTTTAGTTGTTGAGAATAACATATTTATAGGATATAAAATCATAGGTGAGTTTTTCTCTACATCTTGAACCTTGAAAATATTTTGTTGTTTAAATAGATTGGTTGGAATGGAATGATGTTTTATGATTAAACATGGAAACATGCTGAAGTTTTATAGGGGGAGAGATAACCCTAATTTATTTTTATTGAATAGATATTTGTTCCTAAATTAAATAAAATAAAAATAGAGTAATGAAGAATATTTAAGAAAACTCTTTTAAAAGAGAGATTCATGATTATAAGAGACAACCTTTGTAAAAAGGGATAATTACTAAGGCACTTTATTATGCTAGGGAAGACAATGTATGTTAGACATATTTCTTGGCCTCAAATAAACCATGATATATGGTTTGGGTGATTGGTTATGATTGGTTTCAGATATGCAATAAAATACTATATAGGGCATAAATAAATCAAAGATAGAGATTGTCAAACTAGCATGTGATTTTTTCATATATAGGGGTATAATTTATATATTTTATAGGAGAAATTTATGAATAAATGTGCATAAAAACCTTAACAAGTTAGAATTCATTTATAGAGATCTCAAGCCTAATCATATTTTGGTAGATAATAGTATCCTAGTCATATTGACAAATATTGGATTGCTTTGTGGATAAAACATGAGAAGTGTGACAAAAGGATTTTGTATGATTTATTGGGATCACTAATATAGAGATTTATTGTGATGAACCTCTTTACATGAAGGAAAACATAACAAAAGAAATTATTGAATGAATTTTGTTGCTTTCTTTAAACAACATTGCCTCTATTCATTATTTGGAGGTCCCAATGGCCTTGTCGAGTCTCATATCATAGGACATGAGTCTATGCAAATCATCACTATTCTAGTCAAATTATCATTTTTAACCAATATTTGAATCCCTTGTGTTAACAGTGAAGGAAATATTAGACCTAATGTTTTTCTATGAAAGTACTCAATGTATGATTGTTAAGATACCTAGAAAGATTACCATGCCTTATTTTATTGTACCTTGTTATTGGAATTGATCAACCCAATAACTTTGTGCATATATTGAAAGATATGAACTCTTTTTAGGGATAATTTTTACTTGTTTTCATTCAATTATACTTGACATATAGGAAAAGAGGATACTCATGTAGTCTCGAATACATGATTATCATCTTAGAATATATTTGAAGTATATCAATTATATAGTTCATCAATGAGTGACTACATAGTATGGGATATGTATGTCGTTTCACTAGATATATGTTATTTCAATAGATGATTTAATAATTTTATAGATTTAATGTTGAAGTTACATATATAAGATTTAAAATATCTATATTAAAGAAAATTGGTAACATGAGAGAAAATTGATAAGGTTGAAATATATGTGAGTAAACACATAGACTACTATTAGTTTCTTTGATTGTAAATTCCTAATATTTATGTATGTACAACTCTTGTCATTGGAAAAAAAAAAAATGCTTTCTTGTAATTACTTAACTTAAAATACAATTAAAAAAGGGAGATATCTATGAATTAAGAGAAGAAAAAGTTATAAATGAAGTAAAAGTTAAATGGAGTCATTGTGATAATGATAGTGCTACTTGGGAAAATGTTTATTTTATTAAAGACCAATATCCTCATTTGTTTAACTAAAGGCTATTTTTTTATATATGTATGTGTGATGCAGAAAATCATCCAGCTACTGAGGGCAGCAGCTAAACAATAGGGGGAGAATTGTTATGAGACTTTTTCCCCGTGGAAGAAAAAGAAAAAGAAAATAGAATAAAAGTAAATAAGTAAATAAATATAAGAACTAATGTAATAGTTCTAGAAAGAAAATGCAATAAAATAATAATTAGAGTTTTCACGGGATGTAATTATTATTTGTAAAAGGGTGTGTCGGTTGGAACTACCCTTTGTGTTGTATAAAACCCATGAAAACTAAATTATTGAGGACATGAAAAAAAGAGGAAAAATAAAGTGGAGCACATTGCGGGAATAGGGTTTCAAGGTTAGCAGGCTGTGAGTAGGACGGAGAAGGGGCACTCCTACAGTGGGTGTCCAACCTGGGGTACAAGTGCGTGCACTCAGGACGGTCCTGGCCAGGGCATGGTTTTGTGGCATGAGTGTTGAGCATTGTTCCGGTGGAACCAGCACTCGTGTAGAGCAGCCAAGTCTGCTTTCCTCCCAGACTACTCACAGATGGAAGAGGCTGAACCAAGGACCATTCCAGCAATAGTTGGGATTACTTCTGCACATTTCAAAGATAAGTATTAATTTCTGGTGAATTATCTGAGCAATAAAGTTGTTTTAAATCCTTTAAATCCTTTTTTTGAATTAATAATTTATTTACAGCATGATTGAATGTATTTGGATGAAATTGTTGATCAATTTATTATATGCATTTAATTTCAAAGTCTTTACTTGAGCTTTATTTATTATATTAAAATTTGTGGATAAAAGTTTTAAAATTAATCTATGGAAACAATTGAAATCATTGCATTTTAAATTTTGGAATTTAGTTTTGTTTCAAAGAAAATTTGGAAGATAGATGTAGATTGGATAAAAATGGATTGATAAATGGTCCATGGATGGATGGAATTTGTGGATTTATTATGAATGGGATGGATGGAATGTTGGATCACATAGATGGGATAAGATGCCCCACCTAAATAGGCACACACATATGATGATTTATACTACACATGATGCATATTTTAAAAGTTTTCATCATGGTACTTTGACTAAA
>VDFB02106314.1:0-15120 GCA_007258455.2 Sequoia sempervirens | reverse complement strand
CAAGTTGTAACTCAGAACATGTCAAGACATTACCATTGTCAAAATCTAGAAACTTCAAGGACTGGGTTTCTTCATTGAATTGATCATTTATATCTTCTTGAAGGCAAAGAGAAGCATTTTCATCATTATGAGTACAATGGTGAACATTGCAACACTCTTAACTTCTTCCTTCTCAAGCATGCACTTATTTGTATCTAAAACTAGGGGTATTTGATCATTTGCATCCATACAACTTCTAGTTTTATCAACATGTTTATCCATAATTGAAGACAACAAACCTTGCACATATTCATTCCTTACTTTCTCCATATTATCTAAACAAGTGTAAGCCATCTGCATACTCAATATTTTGAAATCTTCCACTAATACACTAGATCCCTCAAAAGCTTCAAAATACATATGAATGTAATCTGGTGTTGTAGGTCTAAAAATTTTAGGGATTAGTGCAGAGCAACAACAAATCTATGAATAAAAGCAATGCTTGACTCATTATATTGCTTCTTCAATTGTTTTAACTTTGTGACAAAATCAGAGGGTTCTTTTACAAATTATTTCCTATAAGCATCCACTAGATCATCGCAGCAAGGAAAAGACTTCTCAAGAAAACTTAAGTACCAGTCCTAGCTCTAGCTTCAAGAGATCCGACAAAAACTCTCATCCACATATCCTAATCTCTAAATGAATATCTCACCATGAAGCTGTGCATATCCTTCACACACATTATATCCATTAAATCTAGGCATTTGCTTATAGAATTGAGATGGCATACTTTTAACTTTATAATCAATCGATGACAAGTCTAATTGGTCATATAATGGGTCAAAAGAATGGACAAAAGGTGTAGGAATTTGGCTAGTAGAATTAGTATGAATATCTCTCAATTGGGCTTGTATAGCTATTAGGTGTCTTTTATCCATGTCTCTTTAACTCCCCTTTTAAACACAACTTTCCATTCCGGCCTTATCCTAGGCTTCATACTTGAATGCATGCACTTTTTGATATCAACTGTCTGAGATTCTCAGACATATGAAGCTTCTTGACAATATGCATTCAACTTTCTAATGGCATGGTTATTTCTCTTTGATAATCCATGGCTGTATGCAAACTAGGGTTTAACTAATTTTGCATAATGATAACCATAACCATGATAGTATGAAAGATCATTGAGACAATTGTCAATATTTTAGTAACTTGGGCCTTTAACATGTGATAACACAAATGAATAGTAATCTTTAAGATATGCAACCTCACTCTAACCATCCATATTAGCCAGTTTGTGAATTCTTTAGATAAACACTTTAAATGGAACTATAATAGCTTTTAATGTGACAAGTTCAGCAAATTGAAATATACAGAGAGCTATATACCTTCACACCTCTAGTTGTTGCAACATTGAATAGAGCACTTTCAGGTTACAATACAAAACAACAACACTTTATGTGATAAAAATTAGAGTAGAGTCACCACCTCTTTAACACGAGGAAAACCTTTGAAGCAAGGCTATCTTTCTCTAAGTTCTTCCAGCAGAGTCACTTCACAACATTGTGAATTTGGGGCAGCTACGAATCAATTTATAGATCTGGGACTTCTTCAACTTCTGAACCAGATGTTCATTTTTCTTTGACTCCTTTCAATTGGTCTTCAACAAATTTGCATATGAGATGCAAAGTTATACCCCAGCAGAGTCGCCATTTGTATTGGTTAATTTTTTAGAACCAAACTTAATCTCAATCCTAACCTATGATCTTTCCACAACTCAATTATTAGCTAAGTTGGGGATTGGCCAATGCCCAAGGGAAGCAACTAGTACTTCACTTCTCTTTGGGCTCTGTGAGACCCAGGGAGGGTAATCGCATGCATACTCATAATATCTCACTTTAGGTCAAGACTATTTCTTCACACAGATGTACTATCTAGGAAAATTACCTTAGCAAAGGCTTGAAAAACCTCAGATAAAAGTATTACTTGTTTCGAGGAGTGCAATTATATACTTAAAATTGAGACAATATAGTTTAAATTATTTTGTGTATCATTCTTCGTCTTGAATCCTAGGCCCAATTAAATACTAGCTCAATTGACTACAAGATATACTAATGAAATAATCATTGCCTTATCTAAGATAGGAAAGTAGTTATGACTTGTAAGAAATTGATAATACAATTCTAATTGAGCTTCAAAAAATTAATGGACTATTAGAATATTACTTTGTAACATCTAACCCACTATGTCTGCAAAATATGACTTCCTTAATCCTATATCATTTTCTTACAAACTCATGAGCTTATTTAAGCGTTTATTTAGTTCATTAAATTGAAGCATAAAACAAATCCATACATTTTGTGCAAATGAAAAAAAGAAAAATGAAACTGCCATTGACACCTTCATTCATAACTCTGATAGAAAACATATAGGAGAGCAATATTCGGAAATAAAAATTCATGTCTGACACTTCTATGTAAAACCACATTTAAGATTCATATACAATATAAATTTCATCTTAAATTTCCCTCTTATATATCTACTAGAGTATCCATTTACATTCTATTCTACTTTTAGAGCATAGTATTTACTGTGACCATGTCTAGACTCAAAATTTTGAACTCTCTCTTTTCAACCATGAAATCCCATTTATAAAAGCAAGGGAGCAACAAGCACCCAACTGAATTAAAATTTCATTTTCATTTGAGTTCATTTCAAAAACCTAATTTCAACTGACTCCTCAAATAACTCTCAGGAGGTTTCATAAGTAATCATTTGAGTATAGGGGAGGACAGAAAGGAAAAAAACATGTGTAAATCACCAGTAGTCATTGTCACAACATTCATTGTTTGAATCAAAAAATATTTCAACCATATCTTCTTGAAGACTTCCACATCAACAAGGGAAAGAAAAAGACAAACCATGGATACATGAAAATAAATAACTCCTATGCAAAGACCATGGTGTCATCAAAAACTAAAACTAAGAAATGACCATATTTAGAGTCATTGGCATTCGAAAATTCCCAACCGCTCCTGGTCCTTGTTGCAATTGGAGGGATTATCAACATGTCATCATCATAGTTGTTGTATGGCACCAAAGAATGGATGTGTTGGACATAGTTCGATTCTATGTCAACTTTAGTATTTGAAGTAGTATCAGAAAACACAATAAGAGAATTGTGTTTTCCCAGGCTAATCCTGTAGCTTTTCTCCTTCTTTCTGGCCTTCTTCACTAGAAACACCAATTCCTTGCCTTTAAGGTTAGCTGCTTCTCCTAGAAGGGTCCTATTCCTCAAGCGGTAAGTACTTTTCATAATTGACTTCTTTTTATAGCCTCTAGCCCTCCTTTTTTGCTTTGAAAATTCAAGGGAAACCATGGCTTCCCACTCAGTCATGTCTTCATGGCACTCAAACATACTTGACTTATTAGACCTCCTAATAGGTGGAATTGTCAAACCAATTTTTCCCATTTTATTAGAGCTAGTAGAATGATAATTAAAAGGTTTTCTTATTCAACACCCACAAGGAAAACACCCCAATCCCAGTGATTACAACTAGTTCAAGCAACAAAAATCCTAAGTAGAAAAGAGAACCCAATTTCATACCAACCGACCCAGGATGAGAAAATTCCATTACAGATAGATCAACAACCTTTCACACTTTTCCTCACACTTACTACAAGCTAAAAAGATAGTGAGAATAGTCATTGATCATGCTGGATTAAATAGAAATTTTGAGCATGCAGAATTAATGATGCAAAACTCCTTGCATGAATGAATTGGTGACTTATCACTTTGGCTTTGAATCTAGGTTTTTCATCTTAGAGTAATTAAAATTTCATCTAAGGTGGCCATGAGCATCGTTTTTTTATCATTATGAACTTGCTTCTTGAAAACAACAATGCTATCTCAAACATTGACACTTTATTCTCTAACCTTGATAAATCATATGAGCCCTAACAATTAGCATGCATTACCAACCTAATCCGTGCTCTTCATTAATATCAATGAAGTACATAAGGCCAATTTTTCTAAGAGAGAAAATTTCTTTGTATACTTCATTGCTTCATCGCTGATTTTTCCCAAATTATAAGGCACTATTAGCAATAAAGTTACTCATGCAGTTATTTCCTATCCGTTGGATCATCCTACTCTAAAACTTTATCAATGGTCCTCTAGTTCTTTCGCTAATTCCATTTTTGCTTCGTGGGAAATCCCTAGGATCTTGCCACATTACCCCTTTCATTAATGGTCATCGCTTATCGCTAATTCAAGTCATCATCGCTCAGATCCATCAGCGATGCAAACATTCCTTTGATGACCTTTAGCCCCTGATCCTATGGCCTGACCTCCGATCACATTTTTCCCTTCATTGTGCCTCACTCATTCAAACTTCATGCCTAGGATCCCATTGGTGATGAGAGATATTGTGGAGGCACCATATATTGGACACGTGCACCTGCATAAAACAAATGGAACAAAAGATGTCACCCATAGGATTATATCAAATTAGTAAAAGAAAAACCCTTTTTAGAAGGTATCTATCACTTATCGCTAATTTAGAACTTAAGTTCTAAAATGAATCCATGATGAATGATAAGGCTTCCGTTCATCACTAATTCTCCTCTTATATTATGCAAGCAATCAACGGTGAATAGTTTACAACATTTATAGGGTTCATCACATATTTCTAATGTTAGAATTATATTTTAAAACATATCCGCAATCACACAATGCCACATCATATCGCTCATCGTTACTTCATGTATTTCCTTTCAATGGCCATCCGCGATGAATGAAAAGAGCATAAGGCTAAGGAAATCGCGCATCACTATTACAAATTTAAAGGATCAAAATCCATTAGTGATGAGCGATATCAAAGGAAGACACCATTCATCGCTTGTCGCTAATTCAACTTGTAGACCCATGAATAAATCAACAATGAGCGATATAGCTACGAGGGCCATCAGGACTTAAGTGGAAGCTTTTTTAGGCATGCGCTCATAAGTTATTCTAAAAGAGCGGACTTCTCTAGGGGGACATGAGAATAGTAGGCTCGAGACCTTGGGATCATGCGAAAAAAAGGATGTAATGATAAAAAAGATCCTTTCCCTAACCCTATAGAGATGGGCGATTCAGACCTAGACACGAGAAGGGCCAGTCTTATGATGACATAAACATAAAAATTTAATTATTTGTGACCGACAAAAAACATTACAGTTCTAGCAACAAAATAGAATACCAAGCAACTAAAAATAAACAAAACCCTAAACCTCATATAATAACCTTGCATTAGATGTAACAAAGAATTTTAGAAAAAAATTACTAGGGTTTTAATATGAGCACTTCACATTTTGCAAACATTTGAAAGTGCCATCATAAGTCAACATGAATTACCAAAGAGCAATATCTTCATCAATTTATGTTGAACTCTCGTTCAACCTAGGTGAAGTCTCAAACTTTTAGCTGATATCTCATCAAGAGTACCCTTCGAGCAACCACATGAATCCCATCATAGGAGAACACCAAGCCTGACCTATGTCTCTATACATCTATGAGTACAAACCACTAATTAACTCATGCTAAACTTTGAATGCAACAAATATCTCTCATGAAGCTCTCAAGCACATGACCACTGAACTCAATACAAAGAGAACTCTCCAAACCATCGTCAAATCTCCATTCAAGAAAATCAACAACATGAACCTATCATGAAATCATGATCTAAGCATCCCCCTTAGGAGATCACATGCTCCAAGTGAACACACCATGATCTCAAGAGCAATATAATATGCCAAAAATCTAATTTAGAATCAAGAGTATATCATGACATAATAACACCGTAGTCAAAACCAACATCACCTGTCAAGCACCACCGATACCTCAACTAAAGACTCCAAGAGTTCTATGTGGCTCCAAGATGTTACACATTTTCAATATCATGAAGATGACCCATCTCCAAATAGTGTCCATGTAAATGAAAAAGAACCTTTTGCATCAATAGGATCTAAGATCTCCTCCTAGTAACATCTGTAACACTAAAGAAGATCATCCATCACTAAGTGATGAATCCATAGTCATTGCTAAAGATCCCACTAAACTGTGACACTAATCTCTCCAAGCATCATGACCAAACATCTCCTAATTTGAAAATCCTCCAAGTGCACACTCAACATGTCCATCTAACAATAATGCCAAGTTGCACTAAGATCTCCAAACCAAGGAAATAAAGCATCACTATCAAAATCTCACACAAATTTGTGTATTCAATCTATTCATGACATTGTGATACACATGCTATAGGTCCCCATAACCGACTATCTAGGTACTCAACACCATCCATTATTTCATCCCAAAGAAACAAACCAATGTAAAAATGGCCACATACAAGGCCAAATGATACATTACATCAACACTAAATCAACCTCATGGATATAGACAATCCACATCTGATTTATCCCACTACAATCAATAGGTTGTACACACCTACAAAATTACACAACTCATAGATCCAATACACTAAAACATGCAAACCCATCATTGCACTAATAATCAGAAAAATGAGATTCAAAAAGAATAGTCATCTAGACCAGATGACTTAGACACCAGATCACACAAATTCGATTCACCAAATAGGTCCACAACTCGAACACCATAGTCTAGGAACCCTCACATGCAGTACTTAACATGTAAGCACATGCAAACAACATGTTAGACCATGCAAATACATGCAACACACTTGCAAGTACATACAACTAACACAATTCACATGCAAACAACTACCACATAAATACTAAGTGACTTATCACATACCAACATCTTCATATAGAGAATATCAGTACACCTCCTCTCACCATGCATGAAGCATTAATGTAGAAATGCAACCATCTTACATATAGAATCATACTGCATCATCTAAAAAAAAATTTCTTCAACAAATCCACATAACCACAAGTTTTTCTTGACCATGTAAAACCTACAAAACCACTATGTTCAAGAATACCCATGCACTCCCATTGCCCATTTCACAACTGGAAGACTCAAAAGTCTAAAAAATGCCATAATGGTTGAGCCAAAACAATAGAATCATGAAAATGAACATCACCATAGATTTTTTAGAAAAATATATAAAACTCGTAGATCCAAGGAACATGAATCCAAGCCATGCAAGTAAAAAGAATCCATAAAAGGAAAAAGCAGTTTAGGAACTCTAGGCCCATTTCAAGCCAACTCCACAATCACCACATGTACATGAATCTGAGGGAGATATGCTATTGCAGAAGCTTCTAGATCATCCAATGATCAAATCCATAGCCTACATGCAAATGGGGTAACAAAAGTAGTGCCTTCTAATACTAGGAAAAATCACCTAACACAAGCACATTACCCCATAGCTGAAAAAAAAACCAAGCTTCTCCATATCACTAGGGACCCTCTCACGTAGAGACCCAATATGAAAAATTTGTTGTAACATAACCAAAAAGCGAAAAAGAACAATCTATACATCAGGATTATTCCTCTTCCTATCAAGAGCTCTAGATGAACATCATCTCAACATGACCAACTCCATTTTCTTTGTCTTCATCATCCTTCTTCTTGCTTGTTATTTCCAAAAACTAATGCAAGTGCAAGACTTTCACTCAATAATGGATTAAGAATCATCCCCATTCCTCTAGATCTGATTCCCTCAAGCCTCCAAGGCTAAGGAATCCTAGAGGAAAAACCAAAAACTCCAAACACCACATGCATCATCCTGCGATAACACACAAGTGACATGCAAGATGATGCAAGTACATGCAACACACATGCAAGTACCTACAACATACAAACATGCACATGCAAGCACATACAAATTTGGAATTGGGCTTTGATACCAATTGAACCAAAAAAAAAGAATCTTAGAATAACATCCAAGATCAGTGTCTTTGATAACATTTATTCCATTTTAGGAACCTTAAAAATACATACTACTATGTCTTAAAAGCGGAAATGTACATAGTTATTTTCCCATTGTTAACACCTTAGAGGAAAGTGATTTCAATTCTAGATCTTTCTAGATCAAATGAGTTTTAGAAACATTACAAAACATACATAGATTCATAAAAAAATCACATAGAAGAAGAGTGAAAGACAAGAGAAGAAACACCAACTTTATGTGGGGAAATCGCTTTCAGGTAAAAAACCCCACACTCCAAATCATAGAGCCATTATATTATTCAACAACAAGAGTACAAGTTACAATACAATATTAGGCTTGTGGCCTTTACAAGAGAATTACATCTTGTTCCATCTTTGGATAAAATCCGATAGCATAACCCCTATGAATAACACTCTCATCTCACTTACTCCTCTAGCAACAACTATATTTATAGAGTCTTCAATACATAAAACTAGCAACATCTCAAAGTCCACACCCATGCATGAACATGCAACATAAAAAGCAACACATGCAACAACATGCAATGGCTTGCAACATGCGCATGTAACGTGCACATGCAAAAAGCACCTACTAAAAATCTGCACTTCAAAAGGTGACCACATTCCAAGTTAACTCAACTCAGAATAGAAATATGCTTATGCACAACTCAATTTGCATTTAGGAACATCCAATCTTGAATTTTCAAAGTGGGTGCAATTAATTCAATTAATTAAATATTTTATCCGCAATAATAATGCTAGGACTCAAAATTTTAGACACCTTAATTCCAACATATTCAAACCCTTCACATAAGCTTAAAGATAGCTTCTCTATGTTTCACAATGCTTTGCTTTCTTTTTGAGTAGGAAGTGCAATCAACCTCTCCAAGCATACACTTTTGAGTTGAGTGAGTGAAGATAAGACATCTAGACCTTTTATTGTTCCCTTCTTTGTACTATAATTGAATACCATGAGACATTTTAGATTCTTCATGGATTTCAAAAATGGGGAAAGAAAGCATTAAGTTGAAGTGAAGTGCAGCAAGAGAACCTCTACCTCAAAGAAATTCACCTCTTTCCATTAGTTCTACTCCTTAGGGTCTACTTAAATAAATCATGAAGTTAGTCCAATTAGATCATTGTGCATGTTGGTAATGGTTGTTATTTATTTGGGTTAAATTCTCATCATATTGAAGTTGAATAATTTATATGAAAAAATGGAAGAAGAAAAGAGTGCTTAAGGTTACACCATGGAAAAAGGAAAGTTGAGAATTGAGAATGCTGGTGTTGGATTGTCCCACTTATGATTAAGTAGGACAAGAACACATATATGCATAAATTTTGAATAGTTTATGTAGGATATTTAGTCTACCCATTAAACAATTTTCTAAAAGTCAAACTCATATTATTAATTTTTATGTGAATGAGAAATATTTTTCCATATACATGGCAACACAAAAGTTTTGAAAAATGACTCTTATTTCTTCTTCTTGTTCTAGGTTGTAGGGTGTTTTCCACCCTTCCATTTACAACTTTGATAAAAAACGTTTACCACAATCAAAAACAAAATTGTTGAAGGAAATGATGTCTAACACTAAAAATTTTGACTAATATTTTGAAAATATTTTGATCAACTTGATCAAAATGAATATGTAAGAGAATTTTGGAATAACCCACCTATGTGAATATAAATAATATGAGTATTATATGTTAAGCAATCAAGCAACTCCCATTTTTGTGACAAACTTTGCTCCATCAGAGGCATTACAAACCTCTTCTTGTGGACTACACTATCTTGGCACCCTAAATGCAGGGCCAATTCTTGTATTACATTATTATGCGAAAAGTATAGCTTTGAGGTATTTCTACTTGAGATTACTTCTCTATTCTTGATAAGTGCTACACTTTCAACTTAATGTTTAAAAATGATACCAATAAATCGAGTATATGGAAAAGAAAGGAAATTACCCTGAAGTGCTAGTTAAATTCAAAATATTTTTTATTGATTTTTTTTACAAGATGGAAAATGCATTATGTTATGGGAGATTCCAAACATAAACCCAAATTTCCATTAGTGCATCAACACAAATTTTCTTGTCCTCTGTAATACACCTAAATCTACGAACCATTCTTTGACAACACAATCTAAGGAATCAATAGTAATCTCCAATAATCTAATTGTAGACACTAAAAATTATCCTTCGCCTTTGAAGACCATTTTTCCTTTTCAACCCCATTTCTTTCGTACATAATTAAATACTTTTAATTATTAATTGTCTAAAGTCATATTTCTACTATTAGGGTATGTGTAGGATCATGATGGGCCAAAAAGTGGCAATATGATGGGTATGTGGCTGATGACTACTTTTTTACCCAAAATTGATGAAACGAAAGGGTTTTTAAAGGAGATTCTCAGCTTTCCATTGATATAAATTATGCTTTACTTCAAATTTAATAAGTAATTATTACTCATTTTATATTCAAATTATGACTAAATTCCTGATTAATAGGCTGATTCAAAAATATCTATAGCTTTCAAATGGTATCACATTTTTTGAATCCAATACATGCATCACATTCTATTCTTTGCATACTATAGGATTAAAAAAAGAAAAATTGAATTTCATGAAGTTTTGACCAAGTTAAGGTGGTCGAACATACGAGTTTTTATATTTTTTGAAAGTTGTAATAAAATTTCATAATTAATTATTTACTTGGAAAAAATTACAAGAAAATATGCATCATATCGGGGCATGATTCCTCTACTTATATCTAAAATCTTATAAAAATATTATCATTTCATTGTGGTTAGGGTGGTGAGACACCTACTTCTCATTTTTCTGAAATTTAATTACAAGCTGCATTGAAATTTCAAATTTTCACCAAATAGGTTTTCTTTTTTTAAACAAACCTAGTAGTTTAGAAACTACATTTAATTTGCTACAAATTCTATTCTTACATATTTTTGAAATAATATAGATAACTTATTCAATTTTTATGTCAAGTTGCATAACTTTGATTTTTTTTTTTGAATTTATTTGCCACTTAAAGGGCTGCTTTTCCATGATGATCCTACACATACCCATTAATTAAATAAATTTTTATTTATTTAATTATATAATTCCCATTTCCTCTATAATTAAATAATTACTTTAATAATTTAATTATTAATTATCCTCTTCTATAAATTAAATAATTTTTATTTATTTAATTATTTACTAATTTTCCATTTTCTCCCACTTTTGAATTAAATCATTATTTAATTAAAAAGTCAACTTTCCCTCTTTTTCTATAATTAAATAATGTATTCATTATTTAATTATTTACTTTCTCTCCTAAATTTAATAATTATATAATTATTTAGTTTTTTTAGACAACCTCTTTTTGTTTGCCAACCTCTTTATCCATGCCATTCTTTTTTTTGGTAGGTGAACCCTATTGACTGGAGTTTTGAACTAGTGAGACCACATTCGAGGGGCCTCATCCCCATCATTCATCTCTCCTCTTCCTTTCCTCTATCTCCTTTATTCCTCCTCTCCTTTGGATCCTCCATCTCCTTTCTACCTCTTCCTCCTCTTCTCTCCTCCATCTCCTCTCTTCCATCTCTCCTCTACCTCCTCTCATCATCTGCTTCAACTCCTCTATCTCTACTCCTCTTCATTTTTTCTCTCCTTCCTCTCCTTCCTTCTCCTCCACCTCCCATCCTTCGTCTCCCACCTCCTGCTACTATGATTCATTCTACCTCTTCTCTCCTCAACTCCTCTCCATCACCCCTCCATCACCACACCAACACCCTACATCCACTTCCTCCTAGACACCATCAAAGCCTTTGTCGGCTCGAGCACTCCAACACTGAACCATTGACCTCTACTTTCTTCCAACGTCTCCTCATTTCTCTCTTTGTTGTCTCTTCTCCTCTACCTCCACCCTATCACCACGCCCTCCTTCCTTAAATCCTCAAGCAACTCTCTACCTTCTCCTAACATCATCAACACCTTCTGCCTCATGTCTACCAAGCATCGCTGCACCATCCTCGGCCACCAATCTTGCCTCCAACCTTGTTGACCCCTGCAGTAGACTTTGACCGCCATCATGAACAAAACAAACTTTGTCAAACACCTACGAAACACCACCAAACAAACTCCAACCACATTCATCCAATACCATCGTGGGATTCAAACATCTGACGTACTATATCTTGTTGCCTTTCAACAACCGTTGCACTGTGGGGTCAACCCCCTCTTATCCATGCCATTCTTATCTCCTCATGTCTCAATTAATTTCCATCCTTAATTAAGTTATTTTATAATTTAATCTCCACCATCTATCCTTATTTTCAAACCTTATCTTTGCCCTAATTTAGCCCTAACCCTATTTCATAATACATCTTTCAATCCTAGCTATTGATTGTTATGTCATATTGACTTTTAATCTTAGGCCTTCATTCACATTTGGGTTTCTATAAAAGAGACCTATCATTGTCATTTCAACCTACCTAGTTCATGCCAACAAGTACATATTGTTCAAGGAGAGAAGTACAATCTTCAATATTTTGTTATCATTATCACTAGGCTTATTGTTGCATACTCAAATTTGAGGGCAATCAACTATAAAAAACAAGATGGAAAAGGACAATGAAGGTGAATCAATCATGGCTTATAGATATTGGTAATATTGCTTCATTTTTTTATATTTCTATGTTCATTTATACTTTATTGTTGGTTTAGGGCTTTAACGTTTGAGTTTAGCTGATTCATTTCTTCCTCTTTAATTTTACCCTATTCTACACTAATTAGTTCATTTTCATGATAATCTGATATGCATTCTCCTTTAGAAATCTTTTTCCTTGTCCTCTCCCTAGCCTCATGGGATTTCCCACGTAAGGAGCTTTTGATCACCTTTAGAGAAAGAATTTTTTTATATGTAATTGGAGCCATAATATTTGGGAGATAGCCCTACTTTCAATGCCAAAATTACCTAAAATACTATTCTTAGATCAATAAAACATTACACCTAACCATTTAGTTATTTGAAAGAGTTATTTAAAATCATTTATTCATTGTGCATAACTATCTTCATATTAGTTGAACATTCCTTGTGTTCAAGCCTAAGGAAAATAAAAGAATGGGGAAATTTTCATCGTCACATTTTCCCTTTGTATATGAAGATATTGACCATAATATATGGGTTATCTAGGAGTAGTAAATTATTTTTTTCAAAAATATTTATTTTATTAATTAGACAATAAATTTTCTTATAATTTTAGGGGTTCTTAATCATACACAACTTTTTTTTTTCAAATATAAATACATGTTTCTCCCATTTCAATTGAATTTTTTTTCCATGCGAATTTAAAATTATTTTTCATGTAGCATATGTTTTTTTAGAACAATCAAAACCAAATTATAAAATATTAGATTATAAAAATAATAATAAAACAAAATTGATTAGTTGAAAAGGAAAAATATACTTCCTTTTCTAAGCTTTTCAAATATGAATATCCCTTACTCTCATTTCAATTAAACTTTTTTCTCCATTGTAAATTCTAAATTATTTTTCATGACATATTTTTTCACATTCAAAAGCAAATTATAAAGCATTAGATTATAAAAGTAAATAATAAAACAAAATTGTTTAGCTGGAAAAAAAATGATGAAAAAGAATAAAGAAAAAAAACAAAAGATGAGGAGGGCTGGGACCCTCCAGTGGATACCCCAAACCGCACTGGCATATGGGCTAAAGCAGGTGGGACCCTCCTCCTCTACCCTCGTCTATTGCTGTTGCTACTTAACAGCTTGCTTTTCTATGTTTTCTGATCTGAACATTTTTGCCGTATAGACTTTAAGAATGTGATTTTAATGACAAATCAACACCTATTCATCAAAAAACTTATACTAATAAAACAAAATTGATTAGCTGAAAAGAAGTATACCTCCTTTACCAAATTTGCATTTGCAGTGCTTGGAATTGATATCTGTACAAATGCCCAGAAGCAGAACAGTGACAAAGCATCCTCTTCGCATAACAATGGCAACTGATACACTTGAGTAGACAGGGTGGCGGTAATAATTGAATTGTCTCTTTTGAATCCTGGCCCTTCAAATACTAAATATTCCAAATCTGCTCTGGACGAAACATCAAAATCACTAATGTTTTCTTCTTTTTCCTTAAAATCAACTGTTTCAGTTGCATGTACGCATCTTCCAAATTCTGAAATACGGGTCTCTTAATTCCACCAAGCTTTTTCCATATAGTGCCGAAAATTCCTTTCAGGTTTGGAGACTCTGAGACAGTGATGAAAAGCACAATGTTGTCGAATTATTCTGATATCAATGAAAGAATAATACAATTTTAGACTAACTAGGTTTTTGATATATATCATAAATTTTGATTGCACAACTGTTTAATACCTTCTTTTAAAAAACGTGTAAAAGTACTGTGAACCATTTGACTATTTTAATGTTTAAATACAGTATACCAAAAGAACTTAACTAAAACTAAACCAGATCGCCATACCGACCGTCATATGGAAAAGAATAATACCTCTAATTTGATGATCATTGGAGAGAGACAGTGCAAGAGTTGTTTTACCTCCACCCGCCATGCATTGCACCCCAAAAACTGACACCTCGTTCCTTATCAAAAGACCCTTCAAATGCCCAATACGTTTCTCCAACCCCACATAAAATTGAGAATATCCAGGAGCAATACACGTTGAATCCTTCATTTCAACACTGTCAATAAAAAGAACAGAATCCATGAATTGAGATTTTTGCAAACGGTTAAGTTCTTCTGCAATTTCAAATTTCATTCTGTATATTCTTATATTAAGATTTTCATGAAGCTGTAATGAACTTTCTCTTGGATTTCCATGAAGCTGTAATGGAAGCCACTTGTTTACGCGTTAGCCGTTTCCTGTTGTCATCCATGAAATTTCCAGCTGCTTACAGCGCAGAAGAATTTACTTTGGAATGGTGCCAGACAGCTTAGTACGAACTATCATCTGTCGTTACTTGGATCAAAAGTTTAAAAGCACCTATTAATCGGGTGACAACTATTTCCTAATTAATAGCATTTATTTAATTAATCTAAAATAATTTATAGAAAGTATACTATTTTCTCTATACTATTTAATAAAGAAAATAATTTTACGAATTTTGAATTATATAATGATATATTAAAAGAAAAATTTCAATTGTATAGTTTTAAAATTTTGTTTTAAA